>JAQHUG010000465.1:1072253-1082586 GCA_028555095.1 Dicrostonyx torquatus | reverse complement strand
GTGCAGTCCATCTCAGAAGCAGGATGTAAGCTGCCTCGCTGAGAAAAGGTACCGGCCATGTAGCTGGCATAGATGGGAACAATGGGGTAATATAAGTTAGGGGAGCTGGTAGGAAGACTGAGCTAATGGGCCAATCAGTTTATAATATAATGTAGACTCTCTGTGTGATTTTCTTTGGGGCTTGCCGGCTGTGGGGTACTGGATGGGACAGAAACCCCAACGAGCAGGCCTTTTATGTTACAGGGCACTTTGGGGGAGGACAAGGCTCAGGGCACTTCAGGGGAGGACAAGGCTCAGGCACTTTGGAAGGAGGACAGGGCTCTGGGCACTTTGTGGGTGGGCACACAGGAGGAGGCTGGTAGGGCTGCTTGCACTGCTGCTGTTGGTAAGACATCGTGCTGAAGTCTCAGGATCTGAAAGACATTACATAGCGGTTCTCACAAGAGGTCCCCATAGAAAATGAAATTAGGCTTATGGGCTACAGAGCCTTTGCTTCTCTTCCTGAGAACCTGTGTGAAAATCTCCCCCTTTGTTCTAGGACATCCTGGGCTCTGTTTTCTACTTTAGCACTTTTTTCAGTAGCTTTAGCAACCTTTTCTTTATCTCATATTATTTTTCCTAAGAAGATATTTCTGCTCCACAGCACTGGCGATAACGTTCATCTGAAGGGAATATCCTCGTCACTTTGGCATTGTTGTAAACAGTGCCCATCTCATGCTAGCATATTCCAGGTAGAATGACTTAGCAGCACAAGCAAACAGCTGTTGAAAGAATAGGTGGTTCTTTCAATTGCTTGTGACAAAAGCCTTTGAAAAGGATTCCAGCAAGATGTGAATACAAGAAAAAAATGGGTTTTTTTGTTCTCATTTCAAACCAAAACTTTGATTATCTTGCTTTTTTGTGTAGATATTGAATTATAGCTCAAACAAATGCAAAGCAGGCTAGCACATTACATGCTTGTCCTGTCTTCCTAAAGTTATATCTGCTGTCACATTTAACCCATGATCAGTTTGGACTCACTATGCTTACCGTGTTTAGATTTAAAGCATCACATGAGAATACTCCAAAGGTAGACCCATTCAAGAACTCAAGAAATCAGACTCACCAGGTTCTCTGGAGTAGATCAGTGCTTGAGTCCCAAGGATACTGCACCCAAACACTGAGAGTCTCTTTATAAGACTGCCTGCATCACCCAATGTCAAGTGTATCTGCTTAACCTGGGCAGGTCCAAGAATTTCTTAACATAAATGCAAATCCATCCATAACTGGATGGATGGGACTCTGCAAAGTAGGAAGTATCCCATCCTTGGTTATCATCACGGGGTTGAGTCTCCTGTGACTCAGAGACTTTCTTTTCCTCTTGGTTCCAGTCATTGGGCAGCTGGAAAAGTTGGGGAATTCTCCCCCAGGTCTTTCTTGACTGAAGACCACACCCCTTTGGGTGCCATAATCGTCCTTTGTCTTACACGCATGTTTTCATATTATTTGTCCTTCTTTAGCTCATTGCTATTTTGCAGTGCATAAATTAATTTGCATTTGGGGGTTGGGGAGTAATTTTGTGGGTTTTTTAAAAATTTCCTCAGACATTTACAAGTTTGTTAGAAGGAAGAAAAGAAGCAAAAGCAAGTTCATTCTGGCCCGAGTTTCCCTTTAACAAGCCCTGTGATCAGGATCTTCTATTTGCCCTAAGTTTACATTTTTTTTAGAAATATAGAAATAAAACCTATCTCTCAGAGTAAGTGCTAACAACATTGGGACATCTGTGATCCTGTTCAGCATAAAATTTTCCCGCTCATCTTTCCTTGCCCCAGAGAATCTCAGATTTGACCTACATTCCTGGCCTTTTGGTAGCAGTCATCTTCCCACTGAGAATGGGGCTGCTACTCTCTGTGGATACTTTCTGGTCACAGAGTAGCATGAAGTCTCCAGTGTTCTTTTTCTCTGCTTCTCACAAGGATGTATGCTACAGCCTGTTAGTTAGTTAGTTAGTTAGTTAGTTAGTTAGTTAGTTAGTTAGTTAGTTAGTTAGTGTTAGTTATCAAGTTAGTTAGTTAGTTAGTTAGAGTTAGTTAGCTAGCCAGTCAGCCAGTTTGTTAGTTAGTTAGTGTTAGTTTGTTAGTGTTTGTTAGTTAGATAGTTAGTTAGTTAGTTAGTTAGTGTTTTTTTTTTCAAGGCAGGATTTTGCTCTGTAAGTTCTAACTGCCCTGGAATTCACTCTTTAGACCGTGTGGCCTCGAACTCACAGATATCCACCTGTCTCTGACTCCTAATGCTGGAATTAAAGGCGTGAGCCACCATCACCCAGCAGCCTTTGTATTTTTTATAAAACATACTCTCAATCATTATATGAAGGAAAAAGGGAGTCGTGAACAAATATTCCAACCATTCATTTAAAATTTGTTTATCGGACCTCACATGTGCAGTCCCCAGTGGTGCTTCCTTGGGTGCAGAACAAGAAGGCTCGGGCATCACATAGAAATAATTGAAAGTAAGTTAGGAAAGGGCAATGAGAGCACTAAAAGTAGGAAATCTGAGGCAGAGGGATATGAAGTTGGGTCAGACTCACGTGTTGAATTTTACTTACTAACTTTCCAGGTAGGTTTACTAGCTTTGAAGACAGTATTTCAAAATTCTTTCTGTAAACATATTTTTTTCTGTATTTTCTGCAAGTTCTTCCCCCGCTCTACCTCTCCACCATCTTCTCCTACATACACCAAATTGTGCAGAGAGGACAGCAACACTGTTCTGTGTCAGACAGCACTAGCACACACTGGTCACAGAAGACCCTGTCAAAGCATTTACAGACTCTCCCCATTCCTGTCTCTTCACCTCTTCCCACAATCCCTAGGACTAGGCAACTATGTAGTCAACATTCACAGTGACATTGCTAGGGTCACTTTGATCAAATAGCTAGAAACTTCAAAAGTCCCCTCAGAGTTAGAATCTGGGGTGTGAGGAGAGCATGAAAATCAAGGGGTCTATGAACTGTGAAACAGGAAGGGGTCTAAGAGTAAGAGCAATAAAGAAGTGAATGGGATCAAATGTAGCATATTCATGAGTGGTCATAAGAAAATCCCTCTTTGTACAATTAATATTCACTAATAGAGCTTACTGAAAAGCTACATCATAGTACTGCAGGCTGCAGAGTGAGAGTAGCTGTCATTTCTTTGCAAACTGGAGTGGTTAAGTTGAATGAGTTCCTTGCAGATCAGCTATAGCAGGGGTTCTCAACCTAGGGGTTGTGAATTCTTGGGAGTTAGAATGACACTTTCACAGGGATCACCTAAGACCATCTGAAAACACAGATGATTTGTGACGGTAGCAAAATTACAGTTATGAAGTAGCAATGAAAATAACTTTATGGCTGGGGTCACCACAACATGAGGAACTGTATTAAAGAGTCACAGCGTTAGGAAGGCTGAGAACCTCTAAGCTACAGACGGAACTGTCCCAGATGAAGAGTGTAGACTTTCACCAGATTCGAACCTCCCAGGGCTGAGGCAGAAAACACAGCATACTTCTCCCTCTCACTCTCACTCTTGCTCCTGCTTCTCCCTACCATTGTGGACAAAATGTCAAATGAACCGTGCTTCATTACTGCTAAGGGTCAAAAGTTCCATGCTCAAGCTTCCTCACTGCTGAAGGAATTTCATGAATCCCTGCTAGAACATGAGAAATAGCAGAGAAGAGCAAAAGATTTCAATTTTTCTAATACATGACAGTTTCCCAAAATTTTACTACTATATCTCATATACCTTTGAATAAAATGGCTCCTGCAACTCAAGATTATACAATAAATTATGAAATAAAGGTAAAAAATGGAAACTGTAGCAATATATCCCTGATATCTCCAGAGAAATGGTAACTGCAGCTACCATGGGATTTCTATCTTCTGCTCATTCCCCATCATCCTTTTATAATCTTCCCAAATAAGATAAATTGTATGAGATATATTGTAGAATTATTCCCATATCTATTATTTTATTGCATTTATTTAGCCAGTTGGGTGGGGAGAGGCATATGCCAAGGTGTGGGTTTAGAAGTCAGAGGACAACTTGTGGGATTCAGTTCTTTGTTTCCTCCTTGTGGGTCCCATGGATCAAACCCAAGTGGTCAGACTTGGAGGCAGGAACCGTACCCAGCAGAGCCATCTTGCAGGCAGTATAGGTCCAACCACGCTCCATGAGAAACCATTGCAATATAGAAACTCTCACAAGAGTATTGCATTGATTCAAGGGAAACCATTTTGTGGTAAGCCATCTTTATAGATTCCAACTAAACCAAATTTTTGAAATATTTATTTTAAAACATCAAAACTCTAAGTCAAACAAAAAGATAAAAGACTACTACTGTACATCAGAAACATTGAGTAGGCACAGTGCTAGCAGCAGGATTTTTGTGGGTGGTGCTTTCTTCTTTCTTTATTTTTTTTAATAAAAAGCGTTAAAGAGAAACTGAATTTCCACCCAACCATGATGCATGTTCTTTATTCACGAAACTAAGAGGAAATACATTGTCGGGTAATGAAAACACCTACCTGAATCAGAGAAGTCACAGTCCAGGGTGTGGTGGACTCCCCTACCCGAAGCCTTGAGAAGCTTAGACTTGAGGTGGCCCTTCTTTACAGAGGAGCAGTTTAACCACTGCCAAAATATAACTGCAGCTGCATTGCATTCTGGGCAGAGCAGTAAGTAAGGCTAGTCAAGACAGGATAAAAGACAAGATGGTGATTCACAGCCTTGATCTTGCAAGAAGCATTTATTCTTAATTCTTGGGTTAAATCTTGCTTATCTAATATAATATACTGCCTCCCACAGGGTATTCCCAAATGTCTCCTTCCCATTTCTTTAACTTTCAAAGGAAAACATATACACTGTGACCTTCTACCACACTGCCCCATGTCAGTGTCACAAAAGCCATTAGTGATCATGAAGTGTACTGAGGCTAAGAGGACTTAGGCTGGGGAGGAAGTGGTGTGTTTATGCTTACTTTAAACACATTAATTCATGTGAGAGTGTGAATGTGTACTTTTGTAAGAAGTATAGCATGCCTTCCACTGACTGCTAGATAGTGCAGGGAGAAGACAACGACATGGGCCACTTGGTACCCAAGAGACAGTAGCTCTATGTCGACATGTCTGCTTGCTTTCCTCTGGCTGCAGTAGCTGCTACTGTCATCTGAAGCCTCCCTGATTCTCCCAGCACAGCTCAGTCTTCAGATGTAAGCAGAGAAGAGCTGTGAGGACCAACCCGTCTCCCCACAGTGTCCACTTGAGATGAGCATACCCCAGCCTCCCATGTATTCCACACCAGAGGGGTCGCCTTAACAGCTAAACAATACAGGGGAAATTCTTCAAAAACAGGGATGCTCTGGTCTCAGCAGTTTCTCTTGGTAAGCACTAATCCAGCTCATTCCCCAATGTTGCAATAGCGTGATTCATTGCAGACAATTTCACATAGCAAAGAAATGTTTTAAGCTTTGCCTATCATAGCCTGCGTTTGAATTTCAAAACTGTGAAATAATGGATAACGCCAACTGGAAATCCTGAAAGTTTCAGAACTATTGTTTTGAAAGAAATTCCTGTTGTAAATAAGGGGGGAAGGTGTGGGTTGTGTTCCCAGCACCCAGCTTCCAGCCCCCAGCCACTGGCCCACTCAGCCACTGGTTGCTTGCCCGAAATAACCACATGAGACCTGTATTAATTTAAATACTGCCTTGCCCATTATATCTAGCCTTTTCTTGGCTAGCTCTCACATCTAAACTAACCCATTATAAAAGTCTGTATGTCACCACGAGGTGGGTGACTTACCGGACGGTTCTAAGGTACTTCCATCTGTGGCGGTAACCTCATGGCGACTGGCTCTGACCCAGTCTTCTTCCCAGCGTCCTCTTCTCTTCCCCCCCCCATCTAAGTCCTGCCCTATCAAATGGCCCAGGCAGCTTTTTTTATTTAACCAATCAAAGCACAGAAATAAAGACGGACCCTCCTACAAATTCCCATGGAAACTAAGTAGTGTGTTTGTGAAAATGTTCACAAAATGCTCATAGAAGAGTAGTAGTAACAAAATTATTGGGGATTGAGGTCCACCTCCGCAATATATCTCAAATCTTTCTAGCAGGATTTAATTCTCAAAAATTCAGAAATCTGTCTGCCATAAAAAGACCTTGTCCTGCCACACTCTCCCTGTGACACTTCCCCTGTGCTTGCCAGACTCTGAGGCCACCCCACCTTCACAGGCACTGGACTGTGAACATATGAAAAGGAACTACTTGAAGTCCTGACTCTCAGGCATGTTATAGAGGCATTACCTATATACCATAGACTCCAAGCACAAAGACAAGATGAAATATGCTCAAAGCCTGGGGGAAATGGAAGTTCCATTTTATGTCCTTGACTCTGGTTTTAAAGGGAACATGAGTACAAGTCAACTCATGAGGTCTGACTTTGCTGAGAGTGATAGGTTTCCTCTATCCTCACTGAGACTCTGACCCCTCAAGGCAAAGTGTTCGCATTTGTCTGTTCTTTAATATGAGTCTTCTCTCCACAGCTCCTCATTGGCTACACAAGCAGACACAGATGTGCCATTCACCAGCAAATGTCAACTCCAAATGGCAGACCTGACCTTGCTTTTCTTGCATTAATCCATCTGTAAATTCTGGAATAGAGTCTGGCAAATAGTTGACATTGAATAAATCTTTATCTGGTTAGCTCATAAGTAACTTCTTTTCTTTTCCTCAAACACAACACACATTATTCCACTTGAACATAACTGATGTGATGAGATCACCAAAACTCTTCCCTAGAATATACACTTCCAAAGGAAGAAGAAATGTGAGCAAGGTGAAACAAAGCCCCACCCTTAGTCTTTGACCTTCAGTTGAGTTCTAAGCAAGGCAGAAACATTGACTCACCCAGGCAACAGGACACCTGATACCATCCCTTGCCAGGAATCAGAGAGTTTTTGGTGAGATCAGTATTATTCACAATGTCGTAATAATATGTCTCTATAAACCATATCATTATCATTGAGTCTACAACGGGAACATAGTCTCTCAGACACACCAAGGGACTTCCCCTGAGAAAGAAATTCCTCATGTCCTTCTGGAGTACATGACATAATTTCTTAAAGGAAGATTTCACTTCCACAACCCAATATCAAAATTTGAAGTTATTTGCCTAAATCTGGAACACATCCACAAGAACCCCCCATTTCTAAACATACACCTCCCCAAGTGTCTGTTGTCCGTGACAATGAAAATATTGATGCTCTTGAAGGCACAGTGCATGGACTTCTCAAAGGAAAAGTATGATCTTTAGGATCAACCAATTTCTCTTCAGGCACAGAGTCCTCCTGGGGACAACTGTCATCAAGTGAAAAGCCAAATCAGAGTTTTTGAAGTCTTTGAGATGAATGTTGCAGGCAGACATCACAGATTCAGCTGACCTCCGTCTAAAATGCTTGGCCTCTGTCAAACATCCCCAGTCCTCCAAAGACCAAAACATGCTTCCTAGCTCATGAACATAATCCTAGATATTTACCCTGTGTTTAGACTAACATTTTTTTAAATTTGTATATATTTCCTGTGTTTTATCTGCGTCCTTGTAGGTGTGCCATGTGTGCAGTATCTGTGAAGGCTAGAAGAGAAAGCCAAATCCTCTGGAACTGGAATTATAGGTAATTGTTAGCTCCCCAATGTAGATACTTGAAACTGAACCCTGGTCCTCTACAAGAGCAGCAAGTGCTCTTAACCACTGAATCATCTCTCCAGTTCCAAGACAGGCATATGATTATACAGTAGAAAAATCTGAATAATAGAGTTGATTTTATTCAATTGCACAGTTGCTAAAAGTTCATCTTCTGGGTGGTGTGATACTTTACAGACAGGAGCAAGGGCAGGTGTTCAGATAAAGCAGAAACAGGTGAGTTTCAGCTGGAGTTGTAAATTTGAGTTGTTCCCCGTGCCTCTGGGTAGTGTGAAATGCTTCAGTCTTGGGTGTTAACTGAGAAAGCGAAAATAAAACAAAGCCAAAAATTTGCAACCTCCACCTACAGAATACTCCATCTCTAACTCAGTCGAGAGTTTCTTGGTCTTTTATTATCATCATTCCCAAAGGAATTTAAGTCCTTTAATTACTTTAACCAAAGTAAGCTTCCATTTGCCAGTTTCTGAGCAATGGAGATGAAGTTAAGCCCATTTCTTTTTCTTTGCTTCTAGGGAGACTCTTGGTTGCCCGACATTTGTTAATAGAACTATTTGCTCGATCTACTGATGGCTAGTAGTTTTTTGCTTGTTTATTTTGTGAGATAGTGTCTCACTATGAAGCCTTGGCTGCTCTGGTCTACCATATCCCTTTCTATGCATATAGCCTTGGATAAGACATGTTACCCTTAGAGAACAGCTTTGGAGTGAAAGGAGAATGTAGGTGGTAGAGGAGCATTAAGAATGCAGCAGAAGACATGCAGATGCAATCATCACCCCAGCATCCTCTATAGAAATGCTCAAAGGAAGTTAGTTCTGCTAAGTGGCAATGGTGCAGGCCCAATATGATCAGGCCAATCTAGCTGTGCACAGTTTATGACTTCCCAAAATTGTCTATTTGGGGGAAGTGGAGAAAGCACTAAGTAGATGAAGCTCTTTGTAATTGTGCATTGTTCACCAGGGCACAGCCAAATTGAGGACTCCAAGTCCTCAGAACTGTATGGGCCAGGCTGAAGAAGTGTGGCAGAGCTCTCTTTGGGAATTTAAGGATGAGTATTTATGAATGGTTGATCAGTATGTGCAAAGATTAGCAAGTGGAGCTTTCTCCTCCCTGACATTTATATCCTGAGACTATTCACCTACAGAAATCTACCAAGATTAGTTAATACTCCCCACACACATACTATGGTATACCCAATTAGCAAGCTCCTGAGGTTCCAGGTTGTGGTTTTGGTGGCAGCAGACTTCACCTCACTTTACTGCACATGTCTATATGTCTGTACTTACTTCTTTCCCTTGTTGCCCCTACTCAGCATTCTAGAACCCAAACCACTTGGGATGTAGTACACATTTTTTATTTTTTTCTCTGAATGTAAGAATCCCTACACATTTTCTTGTGACAACCTCAGCCTTCCATAATTTCACCAACAATGAAGAGAAAGATTATAAACTTTGACATTTAATCTGCACATGGCTATCAGATATGGGAGCCTGTGCTTAAAAGCATAATGCTGACTGATTCCCAGGAACCCCCTCTGCATTAAGCATTTATACTCAGTGTAAAATTCCATAACTATCCTAGGAGTAAAAGTGATGTAATAACAGGAATGCGGGAGAAAAGAAAGCATCATCAACAATGGTGCTGAGAAAACTGGGCATCCACATGCAGAAGAATGAAATTACATCTGTGTCTATCACCTTGCACGAAACCTGTCTGCAAATGGCTAAAAGACCTAGATAGTAAAACCTGAAGCTTTGGTAGACTACACAGGAACTTCCCTACATGATGCACAGGTGTAGGAAAGGGCTTTCTAAATAAGACTTCATCTGCCCAAAAATTAAGGCCAGCAATTAAGTAGGACTTCATAAAACTAAGAAGCTTCCACACAACTGAAGAAACAGATGAAGAGGAAACCCACAGAATTGGACAGAATATTTGCCAGCTACACATCTGACAGTGGCTTAATAGTCAGATAAAATAAATTTGATTCAGAACCAAGGTGGGATTTGAACAGAGAATTCTCAAAGGAAGAAGAAAATGGCTAAAGAAGTATCTCAAAATGTCCTTATATCTGTATATATCTTTATTTTACTAAGCAATATGGCTAGGATTAAAGTCGTGGCTATGGTGACTGGATCCACCCCATGCCTTAGCTTTCTGAGAGTCTAGCTTCTTGGTGGAGGTACTGATGGGAGCCATGTTTATTACCACACCTGTATGGAGTTTCAAGTCCTTGCTACTACCAAGAAGCATACTGTTGGCTATCCATCAACACCATTTAAATGTTTGGTGGTGGGGTCTCTTTAAAGAGCTGCAAGGTTATTGCAGCTAAAGCTAAGTCAGGAAGCTTCTCTTAAATGAGACACATTTGCCTCTAGCAGACAGAGCCCATCCCCCCCAAAAAAATGCAGCTACCAAGATATTGTGTTAAATTCTGATTTTTTGTGTCTAGACTTCCTTTTCAAGCTCTCTCAGGTTTTATGTGGATGTAGTTGGCCCACGTAGGCATGCCATTTTGTAGGCAGAGGCTGCTTGTTCATTCCCGAAGCCATTCAGTCCCAAAGAACCACACAGAGGCCAAAATTAATTATAAACTGGTTGGCCTATTAGCTCAAGCTTTTTATTAACTAA
>JAQHUG010000465.1:1049177-1071982 GCA_028555095.1 Dicrostonyx torquatus | reverse complement strand
GGAAAGAGAAAATGAAGTAATCATATTAATTTTAAATATATAGAGAAAAACAAAAAAGAATAGTCAAAGAAGCTTGTGCCATTTGAAAGAAAAGAAAATTTTTAATTTTTTTAATTAAATTTAGTTTTTTTAAATGCTTTTTCTCTAAGGTTGTCTGAAACAAAGTATGTGGTCATAAACTCATTATCTATCTAGCATTCCCAGCCCAGGGGAGACAGGGTAATAGAAGGAACTTCTTACAAGAAAGGAGCAAGACACATCACACTCTCTGGAGTCAACAATCTTTTGGTTTGGGTTAAATACATTGAAGAAAGTCAATATTTGATCCAGCGGCTGATGTAAGCCCTACAGTCTCCTCTGTGGTCTGGGTAACTCTCTCCCAGGTCTTCTATAGTCTTCTCCAGTTTGAAAACCACTCTCTTTGCCTACTCATCTCAGGTCTCAGCCTCCTTAAGCTTAAAACAAACATTTAAAATCCCATCATCAAATGGGCAGTTGTCCTACCACATACTCATGAACGTCCCAATCCTTGCTTCCTACAACACAGACTGTTGTGAACTATATACTATATTTGAAATTTCAAGATGTCAGTCGTCACATTTCAATATAACTCTGAGTACTGCAATACAAGAAACCCACTGAAACTTAACAGTTGTCAAGGCTATCCCTCTCAGTTTAAAGATGAATAGACTAAAGTATGATATACTCTATTAGGAAGCCAGGGCTCCCTTTCTTGATAGATAAGAAGCCAGGGTTCAGTCTCAGCAGGTGCCTGTGTCGCGGATCTTGTTATCACTCAAGACAAAATCTGTAATATTTGAGTGTCTTAGCATTATTAAATAAAAGGAAAATCAAAGAAATGACAAGTAATTGAAATGTGGGGCTCTAAATTGATTCTTGGAACAGAAAGAAGATGTTAGAGAAATATATCCAAATAAAGCCTGCAGTTTAGCTAACATTCATGCATTTGTAAAACTATTGGTTTTGACATAGGTGAAATAGTTATATAAAATGCTAATATTTGGGGAAGCCAGCCCTCCTTTGTTTGTCAAAACTAATAAGAACTTCAGGAAATTAAAAAAAAAACTCAACAATTATAGCATCACCAAAACTCATAAAGTAAAACAAAACCAAAATAAATACTGTTTTTCACACTCATAGCTTTAGTAAAATGCTGGCAATCACATTTGGATTACTATCTGAGGAAACTTTCCCCACCCACTGCTGGTGACAATTCACTTGGAGCAGTCTCTCTGGAAGATGATTTGACAGTTTCTTTTCAAATGGACTAAAGGAATGTGTGAGACCCACAGGTTCCAGGACATTTTATGCATATATGTTTAAAAGCCAAAGATGTCAACATTTTTCTAATAGTGTGAATAAAGGGTTATATTCTCTTTTTGAATAATAGAACATGAAACCAGTAACAAGCCTTACCTTTGGAAAGAAAGCCATCTCAGCAAAAGAATTATAAGATAATTGCTCATCTGTAAACATTCTCAGTTGCCTAAGTGCTCACTGTGAATTGTTTTCTGCTTGCTGGGTAGCTCTGCCACACGTGCTCACGATTCCACAGCTGAAGGGTGACTGTGTTGTTCTGGGGCTAGTTATAAAGAGAAGGACTCAGGTCAAATTAAAACTGACCACGGATTCTGCCCCACTTTCAATTTTTAATATAAAATAAGTCTCTAGTAGTAGTAGTAGTAGTAGTAGTAGTAGTAGTAGTAGTAGTAGTAGTAGTAGTAGTAGATGGTTTCAGTGCAAATTTTGATCTCACCTTCTTGAATCCTGTGTTTTATAACTATGAATTTTTAAGGATTTGTTATTTTATCTTCAAAACTATGCATTATTTGCATGTGAGTCCTGGTGTCTGAGGAGGCCTGAGACTTCTGAGCTGGCCTCTACAGTTATAAGTAGTTATGAGTCACTTGACGTTGATACTAGAACTGAACTTGAGTCTTCTGAAAGAGCAATATGTGTTCTTAACCATCACGCCATTTCTCTGGCCCCATGAATTATACATTTTTGAATAGCTCTGAAATTATTATGTGGAGTCATGAAACTCAGCTGTGTAAGAGTTAGTGGTAGTTTTTGAGAACATCTATTACTGGGTAGGGAAATGACTCAGTGCGTAGGACTGCTTGCCGAGCATGCATAAGGACCTGCATTTGAATTCTCAACAGCCATGTAAAAAGTCAGGCCCAGCAGAGTGTGCCTGCAACCCCAGTATTTGGAAGAAGGAAAAAGCAGCTCCCGGGAGCTCACTAACTACTAGCCAGCCAAACTACAAGAGGTCAGTGAGAGACCCTGTCTTAAGGCAGTAAACTGGAGACGGATAGAGAAAGACATCCAATAAAATGCTCCACCATCCATAAGAGCACATGCCTGTGCACACATGTGCATACAACACACATACACACCAGAGCAAACACAAAAATTTTGAAAAACAAGGTGTCTATTGTAGAAACTGTAACATACAAATAAATTCCCAGTGAATCCACCAGCCCTGTTTTATTCTTTTCATCATAACACCGTTAATTTCCTGCCTCTCTCCTTTCCTTCCTTTGACCTTCATTCTTTCCTCCCCTCTGCTTTTCCTTTCTTGACTCCCATTTCCTAACCATCTGAAAACCCAAACACACATGCACAGTTGCACACACCAAATTACTGCAAAAAGAACTAAATGAAAAAAACAGCAACAAAAACCTGTAAATCTGTTCCAAGGGCTGATATAAATGTGCTCGATGAGAAAAAATATGCCAGTAATTGAAATAGTAACATGATATAAATATACATGTATGTGTGGAAATGTCTTTGTGTGCATATATAATTACCTCTCAGTGTTGGTGGTACCCCTCTTGGGACACCACAATCCACAGATATTCATCTCATATAAAATGACATAGTATTTACACATAAGTTCACATCTCTAGGTTACTTAATACCCAGTATAGTGTAAATACTATATAAACATCTATCATTGTCCTCAGGGAATATTGACAAGAAAAATATCTGTGTATATCCAGTACAGATGAACCCTTTTCTGAATACTTTTTATCACTTTGGTTATTAATTCATAAATTCACATAAAAACTCACTTTATAAGAATATTCTTAATAAGTGTTTCCTCAAATATAATCCCTATATCATTGCCATTTGAGGAGTGTGTGTGTGAGATGGGGGAGAGATAAAAATCTCCTAAAGATTATAGATGGCATAAGAACTGTGAAAATTTGGGGTCAACACACAGCCAATATCCTCAAATCAATATTCATACCCCAACACACAGAGACTACCAACCACAGGATAGACCATTAAGAAACATTGTTGGATAAATTGGTTTGTTCCAATGTTTAAATGATTGTACTGAGCTGAACACAATTTTTTAGAAACCAGAGAGCAGTTAAGTGACTTTCCACTTATCATGGCAAAGAGGTATAAAGTGAGTTTAAAGAATTATTTGGTATAAGTAATACAAAAGACACATTTCCCGCTGAAGTAAATTATGTGGTTGAAAATATTGATTCCGACAATTCAATAAGAATCCATGGGACACCGTTCTGATAGAGGTAATACTAAGACCAAAACAAGCATAAAATGATGGGACTTAGCCAGGAACCATGTGCTTTATTGGAGAAGTGAAAGTGTAGATACGCTTGGCCACAGAAAAGAAAACACTGCCTGAGATCACAGGCACACATCAAGGCTGAGGTGATGATCCCACTCTTCACTTCTTAATATGTGGTGTCATCTGCAGGAGTGACGCTCTCCCTGTCCCAGCAGGAACCCAAATTGGGATGAGAGAAGATGTGTCTGCCACCACGGCTGAAGAAACACAGTAGAATTCAAAGAGCAAGCAGAGCCTCAGGACACTGTTGTCTTGTGGTCCTGATGTTACTTGCTCTTGAGTGGGCATTTCTGATGGCATAGTGGAAGAGCACATTGTACAAGTAGACAGGGAGCAGGCCAACATGGAACCGGGCATGTCAGAGAAGTGTCCAGCTCAGGTGAAGGACAGAGCTCCTGATGCCGCTGTGGTGAGCATGGATCAAGACTTTGCAGAGCAGGATATGACTCTGGGCACCCTGATGAAGGACAGGGCTCTGAGCACCTCCCCAGTGGGCACCCTGGTGGAGGACAAGGCTCTGGACCCCTCCCCGGTGGGCAAAAGTCAAAACACTCTAGTGGAAGGCATTGTTCAGGATATGGCAGTGGTGAGCCGGGCTCTGAGCTATGTAGTAGAGGACGGAGCTCTGGACGTCTTGGTGAAGGGCAAGACTCTGGATCCTGAGGTAGAGAGCAAGGTTCTGGGGACCTTGGTAGCAAGCAGGTCTCAAGACACTGTGGTGAAAGGCAGTGCTCAGAACAGTGCAGTGATGGACATGGCTCAGGACACTGCAGTGGTGGACATGGCTCAGGACACTGCAGTGGTGGACATGGCTCAGGACACTGTAGTGGTGGACATGGCTCAGGACACTGCAGTGGTGGACATGGCTCAGGATACTTCAGTGGTGGACATGGCTCAGGACACCGCAGTGATGGGCATGGCTCAGGATACTGCGTTGGTGGGCATGGCTCGGGACACTGCAGTGGTGGACATGGCTCAGGACACCACAGTGATGGGCATGGCTTGGGACACTGCGGTGATGGGCATGGCTCGGGACACTGCATTGGTGGGCATGGCTTGGGAAACTGCAGTGGTGGACATGGCTCGGGACACTGCAGTGGTGGACATGGCTCGGGACACTGCAGTGGTGGACATGGCTCAGGACACTGCAGTGGTAGGCAGGGCTCGGAACACTGCAGTGCAAGATAGGGTTCTGGGCATCTTGGCAGAGAACAGAGCTCTGGATAGTGAGGTTGTGAATGGGGCTCAGAACACAGGAGTGGAAGACAGGATTCTGGGCACTTCAATGGAGGACAGGGCCCTGGAGACCTCAGAGATTGGCAGGATTCAGGACAATGTGGTGGGGGGCAGGGCTCAGGACACCTCTCTGGAAGGCATGGAAGACAGGGCTTTGTAGACCTCGGTGATTGGCAGGACGGCTCTGAACACTTCTCTGGAGGACAGGGCTCAGGTGACCTTGGTGGCTGAAAGGACTCAAAACACTGCGGCTGAGGATAGTGGTCAGGACACAGGGGTGAATTGCGGGGCACTGGGGACATTGGTGGTTGGTAAGGTTCAAGACACTGTGGTTGAGGACAGTGGTCAGGACAAAAGGGTGGAGAACCCGGCTCTAGGGACCTCGGTGGTTTGCAGGAATCAAAACAGAGTGATCGAGGGCAGTGATCAGTACATGGAGGAGGAGGGCAGTGCTCTGGGGACCTCAGTGGAGGGCAGTGCTCTGGGGACCTCAGTGGAGGGCAGTGCTCTGGGGACCTCAGTGGAGGGCTGACCTCTGGGGATCTCAGTGGAGGGCTGGGCTCTGGGAACCTCAGTGGAGGGCAGGACTCTAGGGACCTCAGTGGAGGGCAGGGTTTTGGGCACCTCTGTGGTTGGCAGAGCTCTGGGCCCCTCAGTGGAGGGCAGGGCTCTGGGCACCTCTGTGGTTGGCAGAGCTCTGGGCCCCTCAGTGGAGGGCAGGAATCTAGGGACCTCTGTGGTTGGCAGGACTCCAGACATTGTTGCTGAATGAAGTGCTCAGAACACCAGGTTGAAGGACAGGGCTCTGTGCATCTCAGTGGAGGGCAGGGCTCTGGGGACCTCTGTGGTTGGCAGGGCTCTGGGGACCTCTGTGGTTGGCAGGGCTCTGGGGACCTAGTTTTAAGCACAAGAGGCAGCTGGCAGGGCTGTGTGCATGGCTGTCTTTGGTAAGACATCTCTCCAAGGTCTCAGAGACTCTGAAAAAAAAAAAACCAAACTATACTGCTCACAAGAAGTGGTCCTGCTAGCAGTTAGATACTACATCAACCCTGCAGTTTCCATGGGTCTGTTTCTTAATAGTCTATCATTTGTATACTTCCTTACTCTCCTCCTTCAGATCATTTACCCTCAGTTCTTCAGGCTTTTATTAGATAATATCTATTCTTCTAGTTTCTAAGGACAACATGTTCTATGAGACAACAGGTGCTTTCTACTGTAATTCTAGATAATCCTGAAACAAATACGGACTTATATCACAAAGTTGAAAGTTCCATTTAACTGAGCTGAGTATGGCACTGTCCAGGTATTACCTGAGACTTTGAGTCAGGTTCCAAGGCCAGTCAGATACACTTAGAAAATATGTAAGATTCAGTGACAACTGGAAGGATTTCTATAACCGGAAATGGTGCTTCCATTCCTCCCTCCATGGCTTCACAAGGGTCCTGTAAGGCTATTAACCAACTCAAATTTACTGGGTTGTGCTATGATGGTCCAAATCCGGAGATCCAGCTCTTACGGAGCTGTGTCTGGAATGGGACTGGAACTGCTCAAAACTCTGTCCCTTAGACACATCTTCAGCACCATTCCCCGCATCACCTTCAAGGTCGTCTGCAGCATGCAGCCAAGGTTACAGAGGTTAACCTCGTCATCTTTCCTCTGTCCACACTAACAGGCTAAAGAGTCATTTCCACACCCAGCTTAAAGCCCACCAGTGCCCAAGCATCGAGCCTCCACAGTGAGTACTCACCAGAGCCTCCACCGCAGACCTGCACCTGAGTGCTGAGAGGATGGAGCCAGGGCGGTGGAGAACCCTTTTATAAGGCCCAGGTGACCCAGTCAGCAGGAACAGCCCAGAACTGTAACAGGGTGCTTATTTCCCAACCCAAAATACCATCTCAGTGCAATCTTAAAACTGACTTGCCACACTCATGCTGATATCACAAAACTTCCTTGTCCACGGCTGGCCTTGGCTTCCGCAGGGGGACATGCGCAGTAAGTTCCCTGAGACTTTGCCTCAGGTTCCCCAACCCAGTGCCAGGTGACACCAGAGGACATGTGAAGTTCTGGGCAGCTGGAACAGTTTTTATAATTAGAAATGTTTTTTTCCCTTTCTCCCCTGGTCCTGTAAGAAAGGCTCTAACTTATTAAACTCCTGTGCCCAGTGTCTGCCTTTGCTCTAACGACAGAAACCTCAGGCTTAGCCGTATTTTAACTTCAGTTATACTTTTTTGTTTCTACTCATATTCCCCTTGTCATGGCCCATTTTTTTCTGGAAAGTTCATTGACTTGTGCCGCACAGTCTCAGTTTCCCTCATGCTCACAGATCCTCACTTGATGAGCGTCTGTTACGTTCCATTAAAGGACTTCAATGGGGCAATATCATCCCTCGGGATTGACGACCACCAGTCAGCTGAGAGCTCGCAAGCTCCATGTTCGCAGATTTAAACAGCGACCTCACCTCTGTTGCCTTTGTGACCATGAATGGCTTCAATCTACAAGAAACCCAGATTTATTTTCTCCCTTTTCCTCAGAAGAGGCTCTAGGTCTCAGCTACATCCTTTGAAAGCCATGACTGCAGAACGTACTCCTGCGGCTTCTCTTCTTCCAGGTGGCGTTGGTAAGACGTGAGGCCTCCCTTTCTCACTCCAATGGTGACGTCCTTCAAGCAATTTCTCATATTAGTTGATGAGCACTTGACATAAATGCTCATACAACTGGCACAGAACCTGCTATAACTTCTCAGTGTAACTAATTACACCGCAGCAATATTAGCCTCTTTGAAGGGCGTTCAGACTGCTGTACAGCACAGGCTAGTTACTACTCTCTCAAGGCTCTTCTGAAAAAATCAAAGAAACATGTAACAAAATACACAGTATGTCTCCCATAAAAATGAACTTTAAAAAAGAGTTAATGGGGGCTGAGAGATGGCTCAGTGGTTAAGAGCATTGCCTGCTCTTCCAAAGGTCCTGAGTTCAATTCCCAGCAACCACATGGTGGCTCACAACCATCTGTAATGAAATCTGCTGCCCTCTCCTGGTCTGCAGGCATATACACACAGACAGAATATTGTATCTATAATAAATAAATAAATATTTTTTTAAAAAAAGAGTTAATGACTGATCAAACCTAATCCACGATTTCATAAACACCAAAAAGACCCTGAAGTGCATTGTTTGGAATAAGTCCTCACTCTGTCATCTTCTTTCTCCTGAGTGGGGTCCCTGTGTCTGAGAAGAATGAGTCTGATAGAACCTGCAGGGTCTGAGTCTTTTTCCTCAGACAGCCGAGAAAGACATCATGCCTTGAACACTCAACAGCCTGTAATCAGGCTCAAACTTTACGGAAAGGAACCCGTGGCATAACCTTAAAAGCTGAAAAATCAGGAACTTCCTTGGGTTGAGCCTGCCACTGACATCTCAGAGGGAGGATGTGAGCTAGGGTGTTGCTCCCCAGAACTGAGTCTAAGAGCTTTGGCTTCATAGACCATGCTCCAGAAACTGGCAATCCAGCAGGGTGCCACAAGGAGCAGGGCTGGCCTTGGAGCGGGCGAGGTGAAACAGCATGTTTCTGCACTGCTATCCTGGAGTGGGCACCTGCCATAACAAGGAAACATAGAATTTAAAACAGCTCTCACAATGAAAGTTTGAACTTGCTGTGTTTGCTTCAGTGATATCTAGGAGATTCCAAATTTAGTTTTACCAAAAGCATTATTTGGTTATTATATATAATTCTTTAACCGAAGGAAGATCCTGTTTTCTTAGAAAAAATGGTCTATAAAATTTTCAACTTCACAAAGAGGGTCTACTACTTCATAACCTACATAGAAATAACTAAATAAGAATGATTCATAATATTCCTAATAAATACTTGAAATATTCCATGCAAAGCAACTCTTTAAAATCGATTAACAGTTATTAAAAGACCCCAGTAGTGGCTGTCCTTGCAGCAAATTAAAGCAGCCTAAGTGATCAGAGTGAATCATTTTCATTACATGACTTCTTTTCTTTATTTCTTGAGATTATTTTTGAACTTTTCTTTCTTTTGTGTTTTCTTTTACCAATTGAAAATGCTTAAATACTTAAACACCCAGAGATACTGAAACAAATAAACATGCAAATAAGTATTACAATTTCAGGACACAAGCACAATGACTAAGTTGAATCTGCTTTTATTTTAGCTACAGCTGCAGTTTTGGGTGAATTCCTTGACAGTTCCCATTTTTCTAATGAGAGCATGCCTGCCATAGTACTATTCTGAGAAAATTTTAGTATGGTGAGAAAAGGAAATTTACATAACATTTAGCAAAATAACTTATGAAAATCAGACTTGAGGCTCAGGGATCAACTGATCTGCTCCCAAAGTTCCTGTTTAGCTTAAAGATTTTTTTTATAGGAAGGATAGAGTTGTTGCATGGGAATCAGAGAAATTTAAAAAGGAAGGAATGTAGAGGGGCAAGAAGTGGGGGTGGAAAGGATAAAGAGAGGGAAATGGTCACGTTTATAGTGGCAGTTTTTTATTCTACTTGCTTAATACTTATAGCCTGGTTTCATGCCAAAAAGAAAATTATTCCCATGCTAACCAACAATAAATCAAAATTCTCCTGTGTCAAATAATATCTTAAAGATACAGAGGATATAAAATTCACAGTGGGAATGAACAGAAGCGATGAAGCCTGTGTCTTCATCTTAGAAGATAGCGTTCAGTTTCTCACTATAGAACCCAATGGAAGCTCCGAGGGAGTCATGGCTGCCCTTCATCATGTTGAAATATACTCTACATATTTATGATTTAAATGCATTTATCATGAAAAGTGTCTGCCATTGTCCCGGGCATTTTTGTATTCCTTGAAATGGTTGTGTTGCTTTTACCTACACTTCTGTTCAAAAGGTATATCATTATGTCTATTTGTCTATGTTCAACCATCCTGCTCCCCAGGAATAATTACCACGTGCTCATGATATATGATCCTTTGAATATATGTTGAAGTGAGTTCACTAGAATTTTTTAAGTTATAATCAAATATTCAATATCATGAATGTTAACTAGTGGGTCTCTATGGTGTTTTGTGTTTTACATAAAGGGATAGTCCTTGGATCATTTTTCTTTTTTTTTATTACAGGAAAATTTTACATTTACTCCCCTTGTTCCCGGCCCTCCCCCCTCCATCTTGGTCTAAGAAGATGTGCATCCATATAGAATAAGTTCCCAAAAAGCCAATACATGCAGAAGAGCTAGGTCCCGGTGCCATTATCATTGGCTTCTCAGTCAGTCCCCACTGGCAGTCACATTCATAGGGTCCAGTTAAGTCATATGCTCATTCAGTCTTGGTCCAGCTGGATTTGATGAGCTCCCAATAGATCGAGCGCACTGTCTTCTTAAAGCAGAGAGACAAGGCTTTTTATTTGAACTTGATGGGACACTAAATTACAAATTATGAGGAAATTACTTTAGATACCATCGTAAGGGAGAATAATTAGAGGAAGAAAGCTCTTCTTAACCAGAAAGCCCAAACACACACACAGACCACCTATGCATGAATCCATGGTCTCCACACATCACAGACCACCTATGCACGAATCCGTGGTCTCCACACATCACAGACCACCTATGCACGAATCCGTGGTCTCCACACATCACAGACCACCTATGCACGAATCCGTGGTCTCCACACATCAGAGTCTCTCTCCCTCTTCTCATTCTCTGTTAAGTACCCAGCTTCCTGGCATGATGCTGCCAGTGTGTAAGCAAACTGTGTCTCACAGATGAAGAGCTGTATGCCACTTGCTGATTCTTCTGCTCCACACCCAGCTTAGTGCCCCCTCATGGAAATCTGAAGCATTTAAGTGAGCAATTCGGAGAAGACCCAAGAGAGAAAACAGAAAGGGAAGGAGAGAGGAGTCACAGGGAGATGCTATGTAAAGATAATTGAGGTCTCCCCTCACCTTCCAGTCTTAAGACAGAGCAGGGTACCCTGCCCTGTGGGAAGTCCAAGGCCCTCCACCCTCCATCCAGGCCTAGGAAAGTGTGCATCCAGACTGACTAGGATCCCACCCTGTGATGTTTCTATACACGCACACAACATGCTAAGAGAATGTACATCCTTCTGCCTTCTCTGGATCTCTCTCCACTCCTTCACCAGATCCCCTTCCCTTTCCTAGTCATCTGCCTTCCACTTCCACATCATATTTCTTCACTTTCTCACATTTTAGTTTTCATACATGAGAGACAATTTTTGGTACTTATATATCTGCATCAAGTTTATATTTCTCCAAATCCATGTGTTTCCCTACAAATGGCATGAATTCAAATCCTTGCAACTGAATGAAACTCCCTGTGTATACACACCACAGTTTCTTTTTATTGACATTATATAAATTACGCATAACAATAGAGTCCATTATGGAGTCTTTGTACATGCATACAAATTATTTTAGTCGCTTGCCTCCATTACCCTCTCTTGTCCCCCTCCCTGTCCCACTGAGCTCCTTTCTCTTCCCAACTAATCTAATCTCCCTTCTACTACTTTAATGACAATTTTTGGTGAGCTGATGAGTTTAATTAGGGATGCCTGCCTCATAATGGCTGAGGGGCTGTTTACAGGAGCTACACCAGAAAAGAAAATGTTTCTCCCTCCTCTGGCACTATTTACTGCTTAAAGATCTTCAAGGACGGATGGACCTTGTGAATTCATTATCCACCTTCTTCATGACAGAGTGTTGGAAGCCCCAGCTGTGTGTGAGTCTGGGACAGTAATCACAGCTGTTGTGAGTCGTGACTACAACTGACATCTCATGCCTGGAGGCAAATAGCAGCAAAAAGAATAAAGTATGGGCAGAAAAAATACCATCTAGACCAGTTTAGTAGAAGAGGGGACCAATAAAGAAGCAAGCATATCAAACTGATTGTCCACAAAGGTAAGAAAGCACACACTGGCAAAAAGTCAGTCTCTTCAATGCCCTCCTTTCCTTGGCTTTTATACTAAAGTCTTTCTGCTCCTCTTCTACAGTGTTATCTGAGCACTAGAAAGAAGTAGGCATTGATATAGATGTCCCACTTAGGACTAAGCATTCATCAGTCGCTTATTCTCAGCAACCACACCAGTCATAAGGCTTTGCAGATACACCACGATCTCTTTAACCATTCATCTGTTGATTCCTAGACTGGTTCTGTATGTTGACCATTGTGAATTATGCTGTAACAAACATGTCATGCAAATATATCTTCTGCATGATAATTTTATTTCTTTTAGATAAATACATAGGAGTAGCATAACTAGAACACTTGATGAACCAAATATTAACTTTTGATGACTGTCCACACTTTAGTTTAATGAGAATATTATATTGCATCCACACTAACGTATGTAAGAGCTTCTTTTTCTAGACATTCTCCTTAACATTTATTGTGTTTGTTTGTTCTCTTTTCCGTTGGTCATTCTTACTGACATTAGAATTAATCTCAGTGCAGTTTCCTTTTGCATTTCTTTGATGATTAATGATATTTTTGAATAATTTCTTCTATAATTTCAGCTATTTTTGAGAAATTTGTGTTCAACTCATTTACCTGTATTTCCTCTGTGTGGTTTTGTTGATAAGATTTTTCTTTGTTTATAAATACTTTTCCCCACTAATACCTGATAAATAATCTCTCTCACTCTGTTAGTTTGTTTCTCCTGATGTTCAAATCTTTTAACTCTATGAAGTCTCGTTTGTCAAATGCCCTCTTTGTAGGGCCATTGGAGTCCTATAGACTAGGTTTTTCCTGTGTTAATATCCTTAAGCATTTCTGTTTTCTTCTAGGAGTTTCAAAGTTTGAGTCTTCATTAAGGCATCTGATACTTTAAGTTGAGTTTTATGTAGGTCAAGAGAACAATCTGTCGAAAAGATTGGCTTTTCTCAAACACATGCTTTCTCACCTCTGCACGAGCAGCCTGCTATAGACGTGTGTGCTTTTGGGGTCCTCTGCTCTACTTTCTCACCTCTGTGAACAAGCAGCTTGCTAAAGACATGTGTGCTTTTGGGGGTCCTCTGCCCTACTTTCTCACCTCTGTGCACAATCAGCTTATTATAGATGCGTGTGCTTTTGGGGGTCCTCTGTTCTACTGAATTAGTTTAGGCGTCTGCCTTTCTGACAATGCAATGTTTTTGTTGCTATAGAGACAGGATAGAAAAACAGGAAAAACTGGGGGAGAGATGAGGATAAAGAAGATTGCCTCACCCTGTGATCCAATTTAAGCCTCATGAGAGTAGAGAGACAAAAACTCTGCTTGCACAATTGACAGCTGCTTAAGGCTTTTCTCCCTTCCCAGCTGTAAATGTACAATTTCCTAGGAATCTCACCAGAAACTCCACTTACAGGAAATGGACCTGTGCCAATGCTCTTGTGCAATGCCAGAGGCTTCTGTTTTACTTTATCACATTATAATTCCATCCAGGGCACCTCCAGAGCCGCCTTATAATCTCACTTGTCAAAATGCAGGGAGAAGAAAAAGCAAAGACTTCTTAGCAGTGTTTTGGGATATAACTTGAGAGCCACCAAAGTGAAATACAGGTCTAATATTAAAAAATATTTGCAGCTCTCACATGAAGAAACCATATCCACATTTGTATGTCTCGTTTCTACATCCCCCAGAGAAGTTCACATTCTCAATGGAGTTCTCTTCTCTCCCACAAACGTTGCTCTTTCTCCTCACCGTCATACCAAAACATATATTAATGTATCTTTTTGACAGTGTTACAGTTATATGCAATGGGATGTGACCACATTCACCCCCCACTACCCTCATTCATCTCTTCCCCTCTCCGCCAACCCCTTTCCTCAACTCGTGTAGCTTTCCTCCTTGTTGTTCAGAGCCACGCAGGCAGTAACATTGACTATATGTTCTTGATTACAAGAGACATGTCCTGTCAGGTGACAGCACCCCACTACATCCTTTGGCTCCTGCTGTCTGCCCATCCCCTGGGCTTCAGAGGTCTTGGCAAACACATAACAATTGTTCCCTCTCAGAACTTTAACAAGTTATGTGTCCCTAGTTTGACTGTCTCCTATATCAAAACAGCCTTTTCTGCAAGGCCCTCTGAATCAACTAAACAAGGTGCATTTGGACTCATGGAGACTGAAGTAGCAGGCACGGGTCTACACGAGTCTATCTCTGCATATGTATTACAGCCTTTAGTTTGGTGTTTTTATGGGACTCCTGACTGTGGGAAGGAGTGGGGAGTGAGTCTCTGATGCTTGTTCCTGTTCCTGGGACTTTTCTCCTCCTGTTGGATTACCATTCCCAACTTCAATATGATGGGTTTTGCTTCATCTTATTATATTTTATTTTGTTATGTTTGGTTGTTATCTTTTAGAAGCCTGTTCTTTTCTAACGGGATCCAGAGGGTAAGAGTGGTGGGAAGGAACTTGGAGGAGTAGAGGGAGGAGAAACTATAATCAGGATATATTGTATGAGAAAAAAATCTATTTTCAATAAAAGAAAAAAATTTAAAAAGAGGCTTCTTTAACAAAGGCTAGGAACTACACTAGTCTTTGACTATAAACATAGCTGTTTAGAAAACAGTTTAACTACATGTCCATTTGATGCAACATCAATAGCAGTGTCCTGCACAGAGCCATCGTCTGGACAATGCAACAGTGCCAGGCTTGTATTTCCTCTCAGACAATGGGCCTCAAAGCCAACCTAGAAGCAGCTGGCTTCCCCAAGAGCTTCCATGCTGCTGCTCCACCAGTCAGCATAGCTCTCAGGCAGTACAGTACTGCTGTATGCAGAGTCTTCAGTTGGTATGAGCACTGATCACTTCTCTTCAACAGTAGCATTCTCAGCACCTGGTGGCACGATGGCTGCTGGTTGGTGGAGGACACTGAGTGTGTGGATGAAATGGACAAAGTGGGTGTTTGTATGTAATTTATTCCTTACCATTGCTGACGTGCTCTGCTGACAGCTTAAGCTACTATATGGAATATCTGGTTCCTAATCTCCGAGTAAATGCTGTCTGTCCCTCTCTGGATGACGCTGGTCCTGAGTTAGTAATACAAGCCCTTTAACCTTGCAGTGTGATCCCTCTGTTCTTAGTTTATTCACGGTTTTGTGAATGGATATTGAACTTTGTCGATGCTGTTTTCTGCGTCTATTGAGATAGCCATGTGGTATTTACCCTTGAGTTTCTTTTTAGGTTCTGCTACACTAAGTCTATGTAAGTATAACATTCATTGATTTGAACCATCCTTTTCATTTCTGGAACAAAACCAATTTGCTGTGTATAATCATTTTAAAGTGATACCAAATTCAATTAGAAAATTTTACATTGAATAATATTAAAGACATGTTCATCACTGATATTATACTCTTCTTTTGTGTTGTATGCTTATGCAATTTGAGTATCAATGTGAAACTGGTTTCAGGGACTGTACCTGAACGAGTCCTTCTTCGCTTATTTTATGGAACAATTGAGAAGAATTGACACTAATTCATTTTGGAATGTCAGGCAAAATGCACCAAAGAATCAATCTGGTTCTGGGTTTTTCTATACTGGGAGAATTATTTCTACTTCTATCTTACTGCTTAGTAGTGTGTGTGTGTGTGTGTGTGTGTGTGTGTGTACACATGCACTGATTTATAGTGTTTGTGTGTATATTTTATAATGTGTGAGTGTGTGTGTGTTTTATAGGTGTGTATGAGTGCCGGGGCATTTTATAGTGTGTATGAGTGTGTGTGTTTTACTGTGTGTGTGTGTGTGTTTTACTGTGTGTGTGTTTTACTGTGTGTGTGTGTGTACACATGCACTGATTTATAGTGTGTTTGTGTGTATATTTTATAATGTGTGAGTGTGTGTGTGTTTTATAGGTGTGTATGAGTGCCGGGGCATTTTATAGTATGTATGAGTGTGTGTGTTTTACTGTGTGTGTGTGTACATTTTAATAGCCTCATGGCTTAATTTTGGTAAGTCAGATATGTACAGAAATTCGTTCATTCTTGAATGTATTGTTCAGCTGCTTTAGAAATATTCCTCTGTGATCTTGTGAATTTCAACGGTTTTTGTAAAAACAGCCTTTTGCATCTTCTATTATTTATTGTGTTCTCTCTTTCTCAGTTATTTTTCTAAGGTTTTGTCAATTTGGCCTGTATTTTCAAAAAAACTGTTTCGTTAATCCTTTACATTAAATTTTTGATATATTTCATTTATTCCTTCCCTAACATTTTAAAAATATTTTTCAGTGCTGAAATTGAACCCTGAGTTTTGTGCTTTCTAGGTAAGCACTCTACCATTAAGTCAGCTCCCCAGCCTCTATTCCTACCTGATTTCTGTATTTCCTCACCTGTTCTAGTTCTTGACAAGCTTTATTGGGTTCATGGGGATCAGTCTGGTTATTTTACAATCTTTTGTTGGTTGGCGGGATTTTATTTTGTTGTTCTGAGTCAAATGAAAGTGTTAATATCTATGAACTTCACAATATTGCTGTTTTTAGTAAGCCGAGGTGTTAATGTGTTCTGCTTTAAGTTTAACTTGATTTTAGTAATTTAAATTTTTCTGTCTGGATCTGAGTAGCCTGTGCTACCACCTGGGGCCATGGTGTTATCGAAGCCCAGGCTGCTGCTGAGGGCCACGTCTGGGTCCATGGCCCTATAGCAGCCAGGGTCTGTGTTGATGGCTGTGGCTCCTGTTGCCATAAGGGTCATGCAGATTCCCGGGGGTCTGGGCCACTACCTGGATATGGAGGGACAGAAAGGTGAGCAGAATTAGGGTGCAGGATATGAAATTCCAAAAAAATTAATAAAGAAAATATGTTAAATAAGAAAATATTTTTGTCTGATTTCTTCAGTGACCTACTCACTCAACAGTGGATGAAGTCCATTATTCAGGAAGCTCTTTCCTACACCTATGACATTAAAAACATGGATTTAAAGAAGATTAGGTAGGTACATATGGGAGGGTTTGGAGGGAGGAAAGGGAAGGGAGAAATGTAATTAAATTATAATCTCAAGAACTAAAAAAGTGATGTGTCAGTTCCCATGTCTTTCTACAATTCCTCTTATTCCTATTCTTGTTGAATTCTAGATTCATCCTTTAAGATCACAAATTGTTTATTTTGTTGCCACCACTGTTTGTTTTGTAAGCTTCTTTGTGACATATACTTTAGGGAAAGTAGCATCCTCCCCAGGTGGACAGAAAGAGCGTGTTCTGCCACTGCTGCACGGAACGCTCCATAAGTAACTGTTAAGTCCACTGCAGTTTGTGCCATTTAGCATTGATGCTTCTTAGTTCACTATTTTTATCTGGTTGGTCTATCTGTTGGTGAGAGAGGAGTACAATGGCAGCCCTTTGTGGTATACCGAAGTCAACCTTTCCCATCACATTTAGCAGTGCCTTCCCAAGAACGCATTTATAAATGTCATATCCTTTTGGTTATTATTCCCTTTATATAAAATATAGTGACTTTCTCTGCTTCTTCTAATGAGTGTTGGCTTGAAGTCTGGGTGCATATGACTGTACCTAGTCCTCCTGAGTTTTGGAATCCATTCAAGTGGAATACCATCACATCCTTTTGTTCTCAATCAGTCTTTGCCAGTGATGTGAATACCAAATCCAGATCCTCTGCAATAGCAGTCATTGTTCTAAACCACTGAGCCATCTCCTCAGCCTCTAGTCTACATATTTTAATTTGAAAATTAGCAGCATTTATATTCAGAGTTATCACTGACAGGTCTATTCTAATTTCTGTCACTTTGTTTTCTGTCTTCCACTTGTTCTGAATAACCTAAGTCAGTTCCTTTCCCCCTTATTCATATTTGATACTTGATGGTTTAAGAAAAAGTGGGGATTAATCCTTTTCTAATTCTCACTTGCTTATAAGCTCTTTTAGTGACTTATTCTTTGCTGCTCTCATGATTGTGTTCATCTTCCTTCCTCTCCTGGGTACAGGATTGCTTTAAGAGTGTTCTGGGAGCCGGAGAGATAGTTTCCTGGTTCAGAGCATTGGCTGCTCTTCCAGAGCACCTGGATTTGATTCCCAGCACTCACATTGGGGCTCAGGCTCCAATGCCCTCTTCTTCCTCTGCAGGCACCACACATACACATGTAGTGTACAGATATACATGCCGAGAGAACTCCATACATATAAAATAAAATTTGTTATTATTTTTACTAAATATTTAAGTAAAACGATTGCAATTCTGGCATAGTGGTCACAAGTACTTTCTACTTCTCTTGGAAGGTCATTGCTCCCTTTTGATCTTGAGAAATAACCCTGCTGGTTAGAGCTCGCTACAACTGTTGCCCTTTTTTTGTTGTTTGTTTGTTTTTTGTTTTTTGTTTTTGAAGGCAGGGTTTCTCTGTAGCTTTGGATCCTGTCCTCAAACTCGCAGAGATCCACCTGCCTCTGCCTCCCGAGTGCTGGGATTAAAGGCGTGTGCCACCACCGCCCGGCAGAACTTTTGTATCCTCTCCATGCTTGGAGCACATTATTTCCATACCCTCCTGGCCTTTAGAACTTCTGCTGAGAAATTGATGTTATTCTGATGGATTTGCCTTTAAAGTATGTTAGTAATTTTCTTAGAACTTTCAATAGTACTTCCTTGTTCTATGCTCTTGTTAATTTATTTAAAATGTATTATAATATGATGTTTTTTATGTCTGTGTCCATATGGGGTTCATGTCAAATTTCAGTGAACTTGGTGTTGTTTCTTGGAGAGTCTATTGGGCAGCAACTATCCAGGCTTGAAGTGGGAGAGAATGGCAGTGAACTATTTATGATTACTGTCGGTCCCACACTACTTCCCCTTTGGTATCACACTCTGTCTCCTTTCCCAGAAGTCCTATAGCTGGCTTCTCAAGCTGCTGGACTTGCAGCAGAAGTGGCAGTCATCCCCTTAGCACCAGAGGCTTCTTCATTGTTTAAACAACTTGATTAGGTGCATTTCTCTGGGGCCAAACTGACACCCAAGTTCAGTGAATTTGGTTACAATGTAGTAATTTGGGTGCAGTCACCTGAAAACAGAAGAACATAGGGATTTCTGACTCCCAGAGCAGCTGTCTCAGAGAAGTGGTGCCAACTGTAGGAGCCCCAACATTCACTTAGAAGTGCAGGGAATTTTTTTTTCAGGTCAGCTGACTATGCAGTGCCTAGATCAGTTCCCAAATGCAATCCTGTTGAGACTCCTCTTCTGCAGGGTGCCAAATTCTGCGTATGAAATGATGAGCTTCAAGTAGTCCAGAGCTGCCCGCCAGAATCTCCACCCTTCACCTTCACCTCTGCCCTCAGCCACCCTGCTGAACCAAACATGCTGTGGGGCTGCATCTGACCTTCTGCAGGTGTGGTGACTTGTCTTAATTTTCAACTTGACCGGATTTTATAACCACCTAGGAACTCTTTGGTGGAGAAGACCCACCCTGAGTGGAGGAGTCGCTCCAGGAATAGAAGGAAAAGGCAAAGTGAGCAGCAGACAGCAGAGGCAGTGACAAGCTATAGACATGGGTAGAGGGGACAGGGGTCAGAGCACCTCAGTGAAGGGTGAGGCTCTGGGCACTCAGCAGAGGGCAGGACTCTGGGCAGTTAGTTCTGACTATAGGAAGAGGCTGGGAATGTTGTTTATATTGTTGTTCTTGGTAAGACGTTTCTCCTGGATCTCACAGAATCTGCAAGATAAATGACAGCACTTTCATAAGCGACAGCCCCGTTAGAAGAGCAGTTAGCTGGGGCGTCGACCCTCAGTCTGGGAGAACGCTGGGTTTTGACCATGTGTAACTATAAGAAGTTTCTTCATTCTTCTGCTGAGATATTCCACCCTCACTTCTTCCTTCTACCCTTCTGCTAGTTCTGGTAAACAGAAGTCCCTATGACATAGTTCTGGTAAACAAACAGAAGTCCCTATGACATAGCAACAGGGGGTTTTAAAAAGAAATTCTATAAGGAGGAAAAATGTAGATATTGAAACTTGAGCCAGTTCTGAGACAAGTCCCTAGACATAGATGGCCACTGCATGGAGCCAGCAGTGGTCGTGAGCCAGGGCCTTACCCATCACACTTAGCTGACAATGGTGCTGAGCCAGAGCTTTAAACAGATGCTACACAGAGGGAGAAGGGGTGCTCAGCCAGAGACAGCAGCACTCCATAAGGCACAAGCCTCTTTAGAGAGAATACACCCGGGTGAGGACTTCAAAGCTGCTTTCTCTTAACGTCATATCTTTGATACTATTTTTTCATGTAGCTAAAATTTAACAGCAAATTCCTTATCTTATTTCTCTATCCACAAACATTGTCTAAATAAACAGTCATCTTTGCATGCAACTTAAAGAGTACCCTTTCCAAGAGAAGCAGCTACAGCGGTGCTTCTCAACCTGGCATCACAACCCTTTTGGGGAGTTGATTGACCCTTTCACAGGGTTCACATGTCAGATATCCTGCAAGGCAGATAATTGCATTATTATTCATAACAGTAGCAAAATTACAGTTATGAAGTAGCAACAAAAATAATTTTATGGTTGGGGGTTCACTACAGCATGAGGAACTATGTTTAAGGGTCGCAGCATTGAGACGGTTGAGAACCCTGCACTACAGTGTGTACCCGGAAGCATCTCCAATGCAGATCTGAACCTGCATGCTAAGAAGATGGTGTCAGGGTGGTGGAGAGTCCTTGTAAGGCCCAAGTGACCCAGTCAGCAGGAATAGCCCAGGACTGCGATGATGTGTTTATTTCCCAACCCAAAATACCATCCCCTTGAAGTTCAAAACACAAGCTGCCGTCCTTGTCTGCACTTAGCCTGCCTTCCACAGGGGACACGTGCAGTGACTTCCTTAACATTCTGTGTCAGGTTCCCTATACCAGTGCCAGGTGACATCAGAGAACATGTGAAAATTCAATGACAACTGGAATAGTTTGTGTAGCCAGCAACAGTTTTTCCTTTCTCCTCTGGATATGAATTCTCAAGGGCCTTGTATGTAAAGCTAATACCCATTCAAATTCATGTGCCCAGTTCTGCCTTTGATCTCTCTGATGGCAGAGACCTTCAGGCCTAGCCTTAACCATCTTAACCATCACATATACATTACAACTCACATACCCCTTGTCACAGACAGTTCATTGGCCGGAACAGAGCCACAAGTCCTCATTCTCTTGGATGGTTTTAGTCCCTCACTCACATAAATTCCATAAGGGGCTTAAACAGGGCTACCGTACACCTTGGTTTCCTCGGTTTTACAAAAGCCATTCTGCCCTGTCCATGAAGGGCTGCCTTGGCAGATTTACACTCTGAACTTACTAGTAGCCCCTGTTATAACTTCTCAGTGTGCCTCATCAAACTGCATTAATATGTCACCTAGCATCATTCCCCCAACTTGGAGGAAACTCGGGCATGTTGGCTATGCAGACATCTAACACCCTAGTCTGTAACATCAAACATTCCCTAATCCTTTGAAGGACAGTTCACACTGTTGTAAGCATGGAGTATTTATTACTCCCTCAAAGCTCTGCTGGAAGAAGCAGTATGTCTCCCAGAAAAGTGAGCTAAAGAAGAAAAATTAAGAGCTAATAACTAATTAAAATTAATCCATGATTTCAGAACTACCAAAAAGTCCCTAGAGAATGGCATTGTTTTCGCTCTGTCGTCTTCTTTCTCCTGAGTGGAGTCCCTGTGTCTGAGAAAAATGAGTCTGATAGAACCTGCAGGGTCTGAGTCCTTTTCCTGAGTCAGCCGAGAAAGACATCATGCCTTGAACACTCAACTCAAGAATGCTGTGCAGAATCTGTAATCAGGTTCAAATGCTACAGAAAGGTAACCCATGGCCCACCTGGGGAGCCAAAGAACAGGAACTTCCTTGGGTTGAGCCTGCCACTGACTCCCAGGAACTCATAGTGAGAGGACAAGGCTGGGCGCATTTCCCCAGCACTGTAAGACTCAGAATCTAGAAGTTTGAGACTATCTGGAGCCTGGCATCTCTCATGGATGCCACAGGAACAAGGATGCTCTTGGAATGGGTGTGGCACTTTATAATATTCTTCTGTGTGTTGAAATCCTGGAACTGTTGCTTCTATCAGTAATATTCAGTGAGCATGGAATTTAGAGGAATTTTCACAACCGAGTGTTAGACTTGCCTCAGAAAATTACTAATAGATTGCAAAGTACTGCTTGGATTATCAATTACAACGGATAAACCAAAGGCAGGGATGGGAATAATTTGTGTATTGTTTAAACATTAAATTAGCCATAGGTTAAAGAAACAATTGTCAGCAAATGCAAATACTGAAAGACTAATCACCCAATTTTACATGCCTTCAGATACATAGAAGTATTTATTGAGTCTATTTTTACATGCAGTCCATGTTGTATTACGTACCTTCACTCATAAACTGTGTAGCTTTCTCATTGAATTTTCCAATTATAATTTGATTTTTCTCTGTATGTCATGTTTTATATAAAATAATATGATCTGTTTAGGGCAGAGGTTGTATCTTATTCATTCTTTTTTAAAATATTTTTATTGTTTTTATTGCACTATATTTTTTGTCCTCTCCCCTCCTTGATCCTCGGTGCCTGCTAAATTTTGACATATAATACATACTGGTCCTAAGATCTGAAATGACTGTAGAAGGTCTGGCCACAAAGATAGTAGTGGCAACAGAAGCAACAGAAGCACATGGGCCTGAATGTCCCATTGGATCGGTAAGAACCCACAAAGCAAAATTCCTACAAATTCTCAGGATAAACAGATGAATAAAATTCATGACCCTGATTTTGAGATATCCCTGACAAGAGACAAGATTTGCTTTCAGAAGATCACAGCAAGTGAGACTGATGTCTGTTCTTGGGTGATGCCTCAGCTGTTGTGGCCTTTGGGGACTTGAGATTGAGGGAACTGCATCATCAGACCATTGCCCAGGTGAGATAGTGTTTTTAAAAAATTTGAAAATGGGGGTTGGGAATTAGCTCAGTGACAGAGCATTT
>JAQHUG010000465.1:1037488-1048602 GCA_028555095.1 Dicrostonyx torquatus | reverse complement strand
TACCAGGAGTTGCAGGAGGTGAGGACAAACACTGGTTATGGTGAGGGAGGTGCTTCATCATCTTTGTGAACCCTAAGGTGCAATCTTCCAATGTCCTGAACTTGATGTTCTGGACCCCTTGTCCTTTAACTTTTCTCTTTCACCACCCTTGTGCATCCTCCGCTCACTGTGTCTGGGTGTCAGTCCTGCTGTTGGCTCAGTATCAGGTCACATTTCTGATTACCCACTCAACACCTCTACCTCAATTATTATAGAAACTGAATACACTATTTTCATATCAAAACCTATATGTCTCTTTACAAACCAAAAACATGTCAAGACCAGTTATTGTGTCTCCAGAGCCTAAACCCCCTCATCTTCTAAAGGGTGCCTATATTTATTAGCTCTCATCAAATAGTACCAATGCCATTTTACAGTGATATCAGATGACATTGATAATATTGATGCTATTAGGATAAAAATTTTCTAATCCATCTTCTAAAGCTTGAATGTTTTGTTCCAAGTTCATATTAGAAACTCAGCCCTAAGGCCAACTGCTGACATGCAGGACCTTTAATCATGTGTGATGAGGGTTTTGTCCTTGTGAAGGAAGTAATGTCATCACAGTGGAACTGGTTTGGTTATTTTAAAATCAGAGTTCTTAAATAAAAAGTAGGCCAATTCACCATATGATGCTTTCTGGAATGTGATATCGCAAGAATTACCTCTCAGAAGCCCTTCCTCCATCTTGGACTGCCCAGTCTTCAGCAGCATAAGCTGCTGTCTGTAGAGCATGAGTTTTGATGAATCCTTTAATACAACACAAGACAGACTGAGACAGCCATTAATGACATAGTTCAATCTCTCCTTATTCAATTCATCTTAAATTCCAAGTTATGAAATATCTTACTAACACCTGTGCTTTCCAATTAACAGCTGCTTTTTAAATGACTTTAACATAATTAAATATGCTATTTGATAAGCAAAACTTGATACATAAAATCTGATCACAACTCAAAAGACTCATAAGGAGAGTTCAGTGCCCTTAGCCTGGAGAGTTCAGGGTGACTAGCCGGGGACTGCTGCACAAGAGAACGGAGAGAGGTGTGATCGAGACCAAAAGTGAGCACTTACACCACCACCTATGTCTCTAAAGAGATGATGACTTTCCAGTCTCCCCGTGCGCTGGCACACACACATGCATACACACATACACACACACACATACATACACATACACTCTCACACACACATACATACACATACACACACATATACATACAAATATACTCTCACACACATACATACACATACACACACATACATACACATACACACACACATACATACACATACACACACACATACATACATACACATACACACACACACACACACACACACACACACACTTCTTCTCTCTGAAGAAGTGAAAGGAGAAAGAAAGTGGCTCCACTAATCAAAAATGACTTGACTCTGAACAACATACAACCAACCTACAAAACCCCTTCAGTCCAGAGAGGTTAGCAGGTCAAGACTGACTCCTCCCATGTGTGTCTTACCTCTCCCTCAAGAAAATTTTCTTGCAACTCATGTCTTTTTTATTTAAATTACTTTTGAATTGGGCGTGATGATGAATGACAATCCTCCCAGATGAGGGAATCTTTAGCTATCCAACAAGCCTCAAACCCAATCTGGGTTATATGAGATCATGTCTCAAAAGCTAATAAGAATTACTCTTGAGAAATTCTTTTTCTTTCCATAAATCTACTTGACCCAAGACAAAAGTCACCTGGACCCTCTGAGGACAAAGCACCCTTGAAAATCATGGTGAGAGTCAGTTCTACCTGGCAAGAGACCAAAGAGATATTTGGACTTCCTGCTGGAATATTTGCTTTCATCTTTCTCAGGATGCCGAGTCTGGGTTGTTTTTATTCAGCTGCTGTTTGGGTCTACGCTGTGTAGAATGGTGACTGGTGTATATATATACTCACCCTTTGCCATTCTTCCTCCTTCCTTCCAGATTATTCATGTTGCAACTGTCCTCACATAAAGAATTAAATCATAATTACGAGTTCTAGCCCTAACATTGCACCGCCTGTCTTTCCAGTTCGGCCTGCTATGGTTCCTCTGGCAGCATAGGCTCCCTGGCCAGCCTAGGCCTGCCAAATCCAGTCTCTGCCCGGCCTCTTCCAGCCTTCCCAGCTTTCAAAATGTAGCTGAAAAGATAATAGATGAAGCCAATGAATGAAGCCTTACATATTGCCATGAGGACTCATTTCCCTCACATCCCAATAATGCTGCCCCTGTGATTTATGCATTTTTAGCATTTATAACAATCTGATTTAGATTATCACAGTTTTACAAAGTAGAAGTACCCTAATAGTTTCCAGTTAGTCATTGTTTGATCCTTGTTAGGTATAGTAATAAATGATTTTACTTAATTGTTTCATCTAAAAAAATTTAAGTTCAAAAATTTTAAAGAATGATATAAGCATATTAATTTCATTATTTAAAAAGTGAAATATACAAGGAAAGGCCAGTTCAGGCACCCTCTCCACTATCGCTTAGGGTCTTAGCTGGGGTCATCCTGGTGGATTCCTGGGAATTTCCCTAGTGCCATGTTTCTCACTAGGCCATAGTAGTTCCCTCGACCAAGACATCTCTTTCCTTGCCAAAAGATCCAAATGAGAAAAAAATGAATAGTGATTTGACCTATGTAGGACTTAGTAAGGACGACACAGATTCTAATAATGGGCAGTACTTATTTAATAATGCAGTTTCAATCAGAAGGCATAACTCATGGGAGCACCACATTCAGGTGTCCGTCCCTGCTGGCGTGGTACAATGGCAGATGTAACCAGGAGTCAGCCAATTAAAATATAAAGTCTGAATGTTAGCTCATCAGAGAAACTAGACCTACAGTTTACATTAAACTGCAATCGACTAATTTATCTACAGCTGATTTTAAACTGCAGTGTATGATGGGATTTGGTTTGGTTTCTGAGCAGTATTAAAGTATTTTAGAAGCAGAGAATCAGATGGTGGACAGCTTTTCTTCAGTGTGTTAGTGTGTTTGTCGGTCAGAGGGCCAAAGTACCTGACAGTTCTATCAACTTTAATTTCAGTTTAACTTTGTTAACAGAATTTAATTAACCTGAGTTATTAGAGACCCCAATCATTTCTCCAAAGATCCTTGGAGAGAAAAGTTTAAATTTCTGAAATTTGACTTGTTATTTTTTTTTCCATTAGCCACATGAAGTTGCAGCTCACAAAAAGCAGCACCTACTCCCAATACTTCAGCTTGATGCTCTCCTGTCTATCTTCTTACAAAGATTCCCACAGGCAATGAGTTTCCCAGAATGTCAGCAAGTGAACAGCATCCTTGTCTGACCCTTTTCTGGGTAATCCTGCGGCTACCTGAAATACAGTGTGTCTGGATATGTACAAACACCAGAATGCAAAACCAGAGTCACTAGCTGCTATGGCAACATATAAATTGATAGACTGCATGTAAATATTGAGGATTCCGGGTTACAGGGCCATAGAACCACTCACCAACACATGAAGTAACCAACAGGCATCCACTGCCCTGTGAGGTAAGAGACCCTGGTTTTTAGCTTCCATCTGCTATTAAGAATCTCCGACTAATAAACCGTGCTGAACTCATAGCTGTCATGTAGACACCCTGGTCTACTTCCCAGCTGCCTCACTACGCTTTCTCTAATAACCATTGTGTCCACCAAGTCTGCAGCCCACTTATCGAAGAACCACACTATCTGGTCTAGATGCCAAGGTTTTACTTTCACTGATTAGAATGCAAGACATCACCCACCATTACCATCTTCCACGTGTGTTCTCCCAGTCAAAGTCCCTGCCTCTTCTGGCACAATCATGACCCTTGGCTCCCCACCCCAAAGGTAAGGTAGGAAAAGACTCTGTACCCATTTCTCCCAGGCAGACCTTCCTATGACAGAAACACTACTAGTCTCGATGCACCTGCCACACTGGAGATTTCCACACAAGGAGAGCTGAACAAGCCATTTCAGAACCTAGAGTAGGCACGAAACATGAAATGGGAAAATGCCTAAGCCTTTGGAAAGCTCAGCTTTGACTATACTTAGAATCATCAAGATACAAGATTAAGACCCTTGTTTTACTTTAATCTTCTAAAGCAGGAAGCTGAAGAAAAGACAATGCTTGTGGTGTCTTTGCTAGCTGGGAAGAGTTTCCTTTGCTCGTAGGCTAGCTCTCATCCAGTCAGAAGAAGGTAGGTGGCTGAATCAAGAATGCAGTCCCAGGGTAGACAGATGGTTCAATGGGTAAAAGCACTTGCTACCAAACCTGATGACCTGAGCCTGGGTTCTACCCCTGATACAACCAAGGTGGAAGAAAAAATGGACTCCCAAAAATTCTCTCTCTCACTTTCTTTTTCTCTCTATCTGTCTCTCTCCATTTCCCCTCTCTCCCCCTTCCACCACACACACACACACACACACACACACACACACACACACACACACACATTCTAACTAGTTCTAGTAAACTAGTTGGTTCATTGACAATTTTGTACTATCTCCTTTGATCATATTCTTTTCTCTCCCCCCAACTCCTTCCAGATTCACCTCAGATCCCTATCCAACTTTGTGTCCCTTTTTGTTTAAACCATCAAGTCCAATTTGTGTTGCCCCTATATTTCTCAGTTGTAGTTCTTCCACCAATGGCCACCCCCCACTCACAGATCCCTTGCGAGACTTGAGATGGTTTGTTCCTCATCCTGAAAGCATGATTCAGGAAAGATGTACTTACTCTGTAGGCCAGAGGCAGGCAGCATTATCCTTATCCTTTTCATTGCTACATTTAAATTTTTGTAAATGAACTCAGAAATCAACCTGTGAGAAGCCCCAGTGACCCAGATCCTTCAGAAGAGTAAAGGGTTGGGCATGTCTTATACCTATGATGAACGTCTGATGTCCCCATGCTCTATAAAAGCCAAGGCAAATGAAGACTTTCCCCGGCTCTTGTCATCCTCTTCACTTGCCGAAGACCCCAGGGACAGTGACTCAAGTCTGAGACTCTTCCATAACAGTAAGTGTTGGCTCACATGGAAGCTCACTCTGGAAAATAAATAAATAAATAAATAAATAAATAAATAAATAAATAAATAAAACATAGGCTTGACAAAAGACCTTTGGGGGAGATTATGGAGCCTCCAGGAAGCCTGAAGAACAAAGCTTGGGACTAAGGAGGGACGCTGTCCATGACCACGCCCCACAAAATCGGCCTAGTAAAGAAGCTGTGGCCAGCATTCTTGCTCTGCTATGGCGTCTTCGTCCAGGGCACACCTTTTCATCCACAGCCAGGGGCCAAAGAGAACCACCACCCTGCCGGGAAAACATATCCTTCAGGAAGAATCTCCCGTCTGCTCCTTCCTGAAAGAGAGACCTGAGTCAAGGAATTTCTCCTAACTCTAGTGGCCACTTGTGGAGCGTCTTTTCTGGGTCCACTACAAGATACGGAGGTCTCTAAGATAGTCTTTGTGTAGTAAAATGTTCAAAGGATACTGGAAAGAAAGGAAAAAATACAGAGATTCCAAGGACCACAATTTTTCATTGATTTTTAAAGTCAAGAGAGTTAAAGCAAAGCCTATTACTAGGAGGAGAGAAGGAGGAGGAAGAGCGATACCATGGCAGGCAGTGGGCTGCCCTCTGGAGCCTGGAGGTCTAACTACACTTACTACGTGTGCCGTGATTGAGACTGCTGGGATGTTCTTAGAATGTTCAGAGTAAATACCATGAAGTAAACAATTCTAATCCTCTCTTCCTCTCTCCTTCCCTCCCTCTCTCCCTCCATTTCTCTCTCTTTCTCTCCTTTCCATCCTCTCTCTATCTCCCTCCCTTCCTCCCTCCCTCCTTCTCTTCCCTTCTCTTCTCGTCTTTTTTTGTTTCGCACATGCTACCCTCGTTCCAGCTCCATCATTCTTTATCTGGACTGATTCTAAGAGACTAGGTTTGGTGGCGTACTGCCTTTAATCTCAACACTTTAAGAGACAGAGGTGAAGAGATCTGCATGAGTTCCAGGCCAACCTGATCTACATAGCAAGTTCCAAGCCAACCAGGGCTACATAGAGAGACCCTAGGTTTTTACATTGATTTTATTTTTCAGAATTTCATACGAGTCCTATCTTCACATCATTTCCACTCTCCCTCTACCCGACCACCCTTCCCATGCCCCCCACTCCTATTCAAATTCATAACCTCTTCTTCTTCTATTTAAGTGTGTGCGCATGTGTATACTTGTGTGTGCATGTGCTGAGTCCGTTCGGTGTTGTTCCTGTGTATATGCCTTTTGGGCTGACTACTGGGATTGGATAACCTATCTGGGGATTTGTTCCTGGAGAAGACTGATTCTCACAGCAGCTAAAATGATCCTTCAAGCATGTGAGGGACTATCCGACCTGATTTCCTTACTGAGTGGCTCTCTCATGTACAAACATGGTGGCCTGTACTTCTAATTCTACCTCTCTAGAACTGAGGCATAAGAACTGCAATTTTAAGGTCAGCCTGTACTATTCTGTCCAAATATATTTTAAGATGTTTTTTTTAAAAAAAAGAAAAAGAAAAAGAAAGCTTCCTGCCATGCTTGGAGAAATGATGGCTGTGTTTGCTGTCCTCACATAAACTCAACACTGCATATGCTCACTCTCTAGCAGTTCCTGGGACACCGAGATCCTCTGTAAATGTGCTGCATGGGTTTGTACAATAGAGTCAAGAAGAAGAGGAGATCCAGCATTGCCAGAGAACCACAAGTTGGCAGTGTGACCCTTCCTAGACTTTCACCCATGAGGGCAGCTTCAAATTTCCCTCTTCCTGCAACTTCCTCTAATTCCCCCTTAGTATTCCCACTCTCTCTGTTTAATAGAAGAGATTATTTGACACTAAAATTATTTCTTAAGTGTTTGATGTAATTCACCAATTAAGTCAATTAAACCTGAGTCTATGAGCTAAATCATCCTAATTGTACGAATTATCTCAGTTGGAGTTCAGGGGCAGAACAAAATCAGCAGGAAATGTGTATTCAGAGATTTACTGCAAAGGCATACTTCAAAGGACTTTGGGTGTGTGCTGAGCAAATCTGAAACCCGGAAGGCAAGAGAGCAGGAGGGCAGGCTGACATGTGTGGCCAAAGCTACCATCCACACAGAATTTCTTCTCTAAGAAGCTCCAGTTCTGCTCTTACAGCCTGTCAACTGGTCGGCACAGCCCAACTCACATTATCCAGGATTTTCTCCCTTACTTCAAATCAACTTGCTATATACTTTAATTATATTTGCCGTCACAGAAGCATGCAAATTAGTGTTTGAACAATGAGGGAAAATTGCCAGTGAATATAGTGAAAAACACCTCAGGGTTATCTAGGTTTTTAATTTCTTTATGTGTTCATTTTTGCTAATTGTGTTTTCAAGAAATTTGTGCTTTCATCAATGTAGGATTTATCATAATGAAGTTGCTTATAGCTGGCCATTATTCTTTCATGTAATAATGTTATCTATCAGCTATATTTTATCTCCAGTATTAATATGTACGACAATTTCTTCATTGTATGGAAATACACAGGCTGCAAGCCAAATAATGCGATTTTTCCCCCCATTTTTACTGACAGTTTCACAAATTTATATAGTGAATTTCAGTAATTTTCACCCTGTCCATTTCCCACTGACACCCTTCTTTGTAAGCCCCCTCATGTTTACGCCTTCCTTTCGTGTGAGGCCCACTGAAGCTAGGGTGGGAGGGAATGGATTGAGTGGGAGCAAGGGTACCTTCTTTGTGTGGACAACACTGAGACAATGCCTTCATCTGCCAAATTAACTTTGTAAGAAATAAAAATAATAATAGTTAACATTACTATAATTTAAAATCTTGGAATTCATCTTGGTTAATCTTTCCTCCACACATGTCCCAAGTCCTGAGAACTATCTTTTTTTTTGGGGGGGGGTTTCGAAACGGGTTTCTCTGCAGCTTTGGAGCCTGTCCTGGAACCAGCTCTTGTAGACCAGGCTGGTCTCGAACTCACAAAGATCCGCCTGCCTCTGCCTCCCGAGTGCTGGGATTAAAGGCGTGTGCCACCACCACCTGGCTTTCCTGAGAACTATCTTAAGAACGTCACCTCCCCTCAGCACACCATTTCCAGTGCTGTCATGATGATGGAGCCTCTGTCTCTCACTCAGCCAAGCAAACACAAAAGTTACCTCCCTTGTCTCCTTATTTCTACCTTGTTTCTCCACAATCCTTTATCAGGGCAGTGTCATCATTCAAGTGGAATCTAGAGTCCTGTCCTCCATAAGTGAAATGACCAAATACATTCAAAACTCTGCCCTTCAACCCAGACATGAAAATTGTGTGAGCATGCAGTTGATCTAATATTATTTATTGAGCAATATTTCATCAAATCGCCCTTGTCATAAATCAAAGATGGCGTTCATCTCTTTCTAGAATCGATATTCTGTCGTACTGACCTGAACGCCACCACCACCACCACGCTGCCTTAATTCCTGTCGCACTGTGTTTGGTAAAGTTCTCAGCAGTGAAAGGCACAGCCTTTGCTGACATATTTGGATAGTTTATCTTCTAGAACTGGTGTTACTCTCTAAAGGAATTCTTTTATCAAACTAAGAAAAGCCCATTTGGTCCACCACACACTGTGACTCACAAGACCTCCATATCTCTCCCGGTAGGAAAGGTGAACGTTTGAACGTTGAGGTAGGGTATGGGGCGGAAGGACCACAGAGAATAAAAGCATCTGTTCCATGAAACCAGCTGGAAAAGTAGAAGAGCCTTGAAGAACTGAACAGATAATGCGAGGAAAGAAAATAGATGTAGTCCTCAATACGTAATGAGAAGACTTAAAACACAGATGAAACCACTCTGTTATTAAAGGGACAGAATGCTGATGAAAACAGAAACTACAAGCAGGGCTCCTATCCCAGTGTGCATTGCTCTCCCTCTCCTCGGATCCTCCGAGCAGGATCTCTGAGAGGTGGAGAGCAAGCAGAGTGAGCAAGTTCGCCTTATGATTCTCCTACAGAGGCCGACTGCTTTCTGTTGCCCAGGCAAGCTGAGCATGTGCTTAGCAGAAACATTTCTAAGTCTTCTGCCTTCTCTTTTCTTATTCTCAAATTTCACAGCACAACATAAATCCTTCCATTTCGTTATGAGCACATACTCCGGGAAGGGAAATCTCATTACGCTGGGCATAGAAAGACAGTGGCGATCCATTGTTGACTCCACAGGCTTCAGTGCATCTTAAGAGTACCTAACTAGAAGAGAACGAGGCACAAGGATGATGGACAAGTGATGGGAGGGGGTCTGAATCTGAAACCACCGGTCTGAGCTGAATTCTCTGGACCACACTTTCCATCTGAAGGATTGTATCTCGAACATTCAGGACTCCACAAGCATAGGGATGCATGGGGGAATGAACCCCAAGGATGAAAAAGACTTGATGGACCAAGAAAGGCAGGAAAGTTCTCCTCGTCCCTCTTGATTGCCCAGGATATGACATGAGGTCTTTTGTGTCACACAGTCCTAAAGAACGTAGACGCGGTTACATTGTAAGCTCGAGGGCTGTAGTTAGAGCACGGTCCTGTGAAGCGGGTCTGGCGATCCGGACGCCTCCTGGAGTATCCACACACTGTATCCCTGAAGAGAACCTCCTTTCACTCACCCTCCAAGCTGCCTAGCGTGTAGTGTGCCAACCGTGCCTGCTGTGTGATCCCTCTACTCTGCAGGTCACACCTGCCTCTTTTTAAATGTTGAGCTTCCCTTGAGCGTAGGCGGGGTCTCAGCCTCCACCACCTCTGTTTCCGCTCTCAGGATCTGAGCTCTTAGTAGGGCTTCTCAGAGCTCTCCGGACAAGCAAGCCGACTTCCCCTTGCGTACATCAGTGCCAAGGAAGTAGTGTGTGCCGCTTACTTTGTATAAAGAGTGATGGGGCAGATGCCTGCTCGGAATACGGAGAAGCCTTAGAAGTCCAAGAAAAAGCTGCAATTCCACAAGTCCTGCCCAGAAACTCCCACCTTCTTATCTCTTCACAGCCACAAAACCCACCGAGTGAGCCAAGCACACGTGAGGAAAACACAGTGATCTTAAAGCCCTCTGCTCCATCTATCACCCGTACACACAAAATCAGCTCAAGAGAAAAGTAAATGCTGTGATCCACCAAAAACATGTCGAGCAGGAGTTTCGGGTAGAGGGGGAGTTTGGCGAGTGTTTTCAAGAACTGGGGAGTCATAAGGAAACGGTGAGGAAACCCCTTTACTTCCTATCCATGACTAAGCCCAGAATAAAAGGATGTTATCTCCTGACCAAAATGTCCAGTTTACAGCTGCAGCTTCCTCTACCACACTGCCGCCCTGTGGTTGTTTGAAGTAACTACAAGAATACGGGACTAGGATCTGTCTCCAAGGAGTTGGACAATTTTGAAGTTCCAGAAGCGAATATGAAGGAGAGGGGAGAAACTTAAATAAGAGAAAAGTTTCTCCTTTTTTGATGTTTTAAGTGTCATTGCTTATTTTTTATTTTTATTTTTCCGTTCAAAAATTTCTGCTAACTCCTCTCCTCCCATTCCCCTCCTGCTCCCTCACTCACCCTCTTCCCTCCCGCTCCAGACTTAAGAGAGAGCAGAGTATCCTGCCCTGTGGGAAGTCCAAGGCCCTCCCTCCTCTATCCAGGCCTAGAAAGGTGTGCATCCAAATAGACTAGGGTCCCAAAAATCCAGTACATGCAATAGAAACAAGTCCCAGTTCAATTATCATTGGTTTCTCAGTCTCCAGGGACAATTAGGGAGTCCGGTTTGATCACATTCTCATTTAGTCCCAAACCAGATGGATTTGGTGAGCTCCCATTAGATAAGGAACACTGTCTCAGTAGGTGGACCAACCCCTCGCGGTCCTGACTTCCTTGCTCATCTTCTCCCACCTTCTGCTCTTCAACTGGACCTTGGGAGCTAAGTCCAGTGCTCTGATGTGGGTCTCTGTAGTTATCTCCAGCCATCATCGGATGAAGTTTCTATGGTGATATTCGAGATATTCATCAGTGTGACAATGAGACAAGGCCAGTTCAGGCACCCGCTCTTCT
>JAQHUG010000465.1:965082-996972 GCA_028555095.1 Dicrostonyx torquatus | reverse complement strand
ATATTAACTAGTATTCCTACATTCCAGGAATTTGGGGTCATCAGATAACAGTTACCCCTCCCAACCTTCTGTCTTCTGAAGAGGGCAGAAGAGAGAGTATAGCATCCTCATAAATTGTGAACTCACAGGAGAGTGAGCTGAGCAGAGGATGATGGGTTGATGGAATAAAAGGGGAAGAGAAGGAATGACGGCCAGCCCAAAGGAGGAGATGAATGCTGGAGCAGTGCCTCTTCTGAGAACAGACCCAGAACCTCCAGCCTCAGAAAGAGGCCTAGGGAAATGAGCAGCAGTCTCTGGGCAGAAGGCAGCTCTGTGCACCTAGATCAAGGGACTTCTGGCTTCCACAGCTGCCTAGGAGAGAGGGGCAGGGCTAGAGGGCATTTCTGTTTGCATCTGATGTCAGAGAGTTCTGTTGCCAATCCCTACATAAACATGTGCCTTCTGCTTCTAGGTGTTGACAGGAAGTTTCTGTGAGGACCTCCCTCCACTACACTTGCACTGCCCCTGCCCTCACTGAGGCATCTGTTTCTGATCTGTTTCTGTGAGTTGCAGTGAACATTCATTCACTCAGTACCTGTCTCACTATCAGATTCGCTCCTCATCTCTTGCAGCCTGGAATCGTTATCCACATTTAAAAGAGAACTTCCATCCACCTCCCACAGCTAATGGGACAACACAGACCCACAGTCTCCTCAGCTGAAACCCTCCTGTCCCTAACCTACACAATGCTACACCACTGCCAAACCTGCTGGTTCCTCTCCTGAATTGGTGTCTCATGGGTCACAAGCTAGGGCTGCTCACCTGAGCACAGAAAGGGGATGATCAGAGTCCCGAGCCTGGAAACTGCTACCAGTGTTGTGGACATCACAGATGTGCCAGAAAGGCTACAGGGAGGACAGTTGTACAACAGGAAATAGCAGAGCTATGCTGGTCTCTGGAACTTCTGGGAACAAAACGACGGGGAATTTTAAACATGTGTGTGCTATTCCTTACAGAGTCCTATCAGCCATGGAAAAATGACCTGCCAGCAGCAGCCACACAAAGTCTCCCTCCATCCCCTCCCCATGTCCTGGAGCCCTGTCCTCCACCCCTAGCCAACAGAAGTATTTCTCTCTGCAGCATCTCCCATGTCAACAGGAATGCCCACCAAAGCAGAAGTGAGACTGAAATCACCCTCTCTTCCTGGACGTGTGGTAACTGAATTCTTCTCTTATCACAGATATCTCAGAAGAGGCGTCTTCTCCCTAACTCTAACTAAACCAAGAACCTCCACAATAAACCAGCCAGGGGCTCCCATCTGCCCCACAGAAAATACAGTACCTCTTCAAGATGGACAGGCTTGTACTTCTGTAGAAACCCCCACTGTCATATGTGAGACCATGACCCATTCCTCTGTGGCTGTATCCTGTACCCACAATGACACTGGTCCCTAACAACACCTGCCACAGGAAGCTGGGAGTCCTGTGGAAAGAAAAACAAACAACAAAACCTTACTATATTTTCTTCAGATTTCATACAGAAAAAAAAGGGTCTCTCCTAAATGAGTTCACAGTTCATTTGAGAAGTCATTGCTGCCATGTGCAACAGAGGAGTCAATGAAGCTTCAACTCCCCTGCCCTTCAGCCTCCCTCTTCCCTCCTGGATTCTTCCCAGACCCTCTCTGTACCCTCAGTCCAATCCCCAACCATTGGACACACAGCTAGTTTCTGGCCCTTCTGTCAAAGGCACTCTCCTTGAAGAGTCTCAACTATTCTTCTGATGTCATCTAAACTAACGCATGCCTGGGGTGGGGGTGGACAGCTGGGAACTGGCAATGGTGCAGGAAAAGGACTAATGGCTTAGCCAAGAAAGCAGCATCCCGAGGAATGAAGCGGAACCCTGGGGAGCCCTTCATTCTCCAAGTTCCACTGAGCAAATCCCACAGAATACTCTCCTCTGCCTCATTCCCAGGAGAAAGGTAGACCTGAGGAGAGAATGGTGGCCAGAGATGGAGATACTGAGCAGGATGGAAACATCAGGGTCAGGACACTGAGTAACACAGAGAAAACAATATTCCCTTTGAATCATACTCGTGCAATGTATCAGCTACCTACCAAACGAAACTAAAGATTCTAAATAGCATATGATCTCTGCTACATACAGCTATAAGATATTAATACTGCAATCAAAATTTCAAATGTTGCCCTCTGTGTGATATTTGGGGGTTCATTCTAGTATAAGGAATGACCATTGTAATGCAAACAATGCCAAAATAAACACAATAAGTTTAAAACTGTCTCTGTGGAAGCAGGAGTAATGCTTAGAAGACATCACTGAATTTGTTTAAAAAAAATTGGGGGGATACAAATATATGTCTAAGCCAGGTGGTAATCCCAGCAATCGAGGGGAGGGGGAGAGGGGAGGCAGACAAACCTCAGCTACATGGCAAGTCTGAGGACATCCTGGGCTACAGAACTACGTGAGATGTCTAAAAGATAAGTGGAGTGTGTGTGTGTGTGTGCGTGCGCACGCGCGCGTGTGTGCATGCATGTGGGGGAGCATACGTGCATGTGTGGGTGTGTATATGTATGTGTATGTGCATGTCTGTGTCTGTGTGTGTGTGCGCGCTGTGTACATGCATGTGGGGGAACATATGTGTATGTGTGGGTGTGTATATGTATATGTATGTGCATGTCTGTGTGTGTGTGTTTTCTGCATTCAGGAAACATAAAACTTTATGAGCAAAACAAATACAGCAGCCATCAAAATTCTAGCTGGTGAGTATTGCAATGGATTTTTAACTGGGTGGTAGGCTGCATAATAAATACTTCTGAAAGACGTTCTATCCTAAGCCTGGACTTATGAACCTGTTACCTATGTCTCAGTTAAGGATTCTGAGATGAGAATATTGAGTACATTTGACTACAAAAGTGGGATCTTGTGGTGTTTGTTTTACCAAAAACCAGGCATATTTGGAGATGGCAAAATATCCTTCTTAAGTCTGAAGGGTATTCTGCTGTGTGGAGTTATCACATTCACCAAGTCGGCTCATCTAGCAGTACCCACTCAGTCTAGTTCCACATCTTAGCTGTTTGGCAGGGCTAGTGGCTGCTGTCCCAACGTGTGCTGCCATCTGGTGGCAACAGATCATTAAGAAAACAGAGCTTATGGGGCTGGAGAGATGGCTCATCAGTGTGAGCTGCTCTTCCAGAGGGCCCAAGTTTGGTTCCCAGCACCTACATCAGATGAAAGGGGGATCTGAAGTGTGTGGCTTCATGCATGTGACATACCTACACACAGACATGCATACACATAAAGTAAAAATAAAAGTAAATTCAGCCTCCGTGTGTGTGTGTGTGTGTGTGTGTGTGTGTGTGTGTGTGTGTGTGTGTGTAGAACTTATGAAGCAAACCTGATCAAGAAATTAATAAGAACTAGCTTAAGTCAACTGAACACAGCTCCAGACTTTCCTGGTTTCTAATGCTACATCTGAGGAAAATCAATCTGTTTTTCATCTTCCTTCCATGCACAAAGGTTTCGCTCTCTGTGCTCTGATTTTGCAGCAAGCGCTCCCAACCATGCTGCATGATCTTCTCTCCATGTCTGCTGCCTCTGTTAAGACATGTGCTCCAGTCAGTTTACGCCCCCTGCTGGGCACAGGCAAAGGCAGCAGGCAAAGGCAGAGATGGAAAGGCCTTCCTTCCCTCTGGAGAATGATCCCGTCTACCCACTAAAGCCTCCTCGTTGCTTTCCTTCCAAGTCCCTAGTCCCAGGTTCCCCCTTGCTCCTGGAGCCCTCAATAGACAGAAAAATATGTGTTTGTTGTGGGAAGTAGAAATTCATGGCAAGGAAGACTGACTCCTAGGAAGGGGAGACTGCGGTCTGAATCTCATGGGAAGTCCCTTTCTGCTTGGGACTCTGGAGGAGATGGAGCTGCATCCATCCAGGACTGTAGATTCTCAGTTCCCAGAGCTGAGGGCACTACCTTGGCTTGTCATTGTTAGTCTGATTCAGATATCCCAGTGACTGGCCCTTAAAGAAGACCTCACCAGCCATGTCCCTGATGTCTCTCTCTGGATAATTCATTTGATTCTTAGCTCATCTTACAAATCCAGCTACAGGTTCCTCAAATAGCCATTGAACATCTCAAACATGAGGCCCGGGATGGCAGTGAAGAGCAAAAATGAAAGCCCCTTCTCTGGAATAAGGGCACTGTGTGAGAAAGGAGATGCGGGTGCAGAGCTGCTTCCCAGCAGAAACTTTAGGGAGTCTGTTGGGGGCAAGGGTAGCAGGCAGGATATTGCATGAAAGGCAGGGATTTTCCACCTGTGTAGAAAGTGTAAACACTGATGAAAGGGGCAAAGGGGAATGGCATTCCAGGTAGAGAGAATAACTCAAAGCTGTTTAAATAACATTTAAATTTCAATAAGCTTTTATTATTGAGAAACTAGCTTACTGGGTTAGGTACTGGGCACCGGACACAAAGATAAGAATATGTGCTCTCGTTCTCTACACTAGATCATGAAGTGATGGAAATAGATTGAGAATTCCATAACTACAAAATATGGAGATAAAAATCTCAGAATATGCACCAGGCCTGTGGTAGAGGCTAGATCATTATTACCAGCAAGTTTAAGGCTAGCCTGGGTAACTTAGCCTGTAACAAAGCAGAGTGCTGGGGGTATAGGAGTGCCGAACCCTGGCCTAACCTGTGTGAAGTCCAAGGTTTAGTCTCCACTCCAAGGAAAAGTTATCTCAGAATGATCTGGCTGGCTGCCATAACTAGCAGCCTGGATCAGATAAATGTTTAAGGTAAATTCTTCATGAGTTTAAAGTTGAGGATAGAAGGAGGAGGACATGCCTGGCAGAAAATAAAAATGCAGTTTCCAGAAAATAACACATTTTGGGAACTGCAGGTAGCCTGACCCTGGGAATGATGCGAAAAGTAGAAAAATCAACACTTGGGCCAGATTAGTAAGGTTGCGATAAAATTAATGAGCAATCTTGGCCCAAACCTTAAGTTTTGTAGTAATATTTTATACAAATATTAATTTGTTTTATTATATTAACAGCATTTGTTTGATTAAAATCCAATGTGGCGATATAGGAGAGTATGAGGCTGAGCTGAGAAGGAAGCAATGGGCTGTGTGAGCCCAGGTTCTGATATTGAATAGCAATATTATTTAGGGTTGGGGCTCACAATAAGGAGCCTGTTAGGAGAGATCAGATAGATGAATTTCAATCAATTTGAGGGCTTAACATTTGGCCGTAGAAAGCAGTCAAGAGTGCAGGCTTTGGAATCCGTTGGCTCAGCTACAGTGAAGTACAGAATGAGATGAACTGCATGTTTGTGAGGAGAAGAGACTGGGAAGTTAGAAGGCTTCTGCAGAGAAGGAAGATCTGAGAATCTCAGTCGACAAGGCTAGAGAGGCAGGAGCCTGTCCAGAGGAGACATGGTGGAACCAGAGGAGAAAGATCTGAAAAAGGCCACAGCAGCCTCCACAGTCAGGAAAAATACCAGTAACAGTGACTGAAGAAGAAAAGTGTGCAGAATCCCATGAGTCCCATGTGAGGCACAGGGAAAGGAAAACTGGTGTAGCCTTAATTAATATTCCATCCAAGAGACCCTCTGAGGATGAGCAATCTGAGGCAACAGAAGCCGGACAGGAGCCGGCTAAATGCCTGGTCACTGCTGGAGCCACCGCAAGACAGCAAAGGAGATACATTGGCCACTGTCAAACATGGTCAGAACTCCGACTACACACTAGAAGGGAAGGGCCTCCGAAAGCACATTCACTTAACGCATGAAATAAAGGTCAGTGTAAAGCCCCACCAAGTCCAGAAGCTCAGAATAGTTTTTTTCTAATTTACTTTGATAGCTGAGGTTTTCATTTGAATTCTTTTCATGCTCTACATACTGATCATATTCCCTACCCTCCCTCCATCCCTCCGTTCCCCCAACTCCTCACCCACCCAACGTTGTTATTTCTCTCTTTTTAAACAACTAAAAGCAAACACAAAAAAAAATAAAACACAAAAATGAAAATCAGAGCATTCAAAAGACCAATAAAACAAAATATACAAAAAAGTGCATGCAAAAAACCACAATGTTTGTTTTTGTATTGGCCTAGTAATACTGGGCGTGAGGCATGCCCTGCAGTGGAGTCGATATTCTAGCGACACTTCATTGGTTTCTTTCCTCTGTCAGGTATCAATTACAAATGGCTCTTGGCTCTAGATGAGACCCCACATCATCTTCCCCCTCTTAGTGCTAGGACCCTATGTGGCCTGAACACGCCCAGGTCTTGTACATGCTGCTACAGTCTTCATAAGTTCACACGCATGTCAGCCCTGTTTCCTTAGAACTCTAGCATTTACTGTCTTTCTGCCTTCTCTTCCATACATGATGTGGGATTCCCCTCTGTATGCTGTGAATATGTGTTATGGCCATTGGTTAATAAAGAAGCTGCTTTCAGCCAATGGCTTAACAGAGTAAAACCAGGCAGAGATGTAGAGAGAGAGAGTAGGCAGAGTCGGGAAGACACAGTGTAGCTGCTGAAGGGGACAGACACTGGAAGCTTGCTGGTAAACCATGCGCTTCGTGGTGATACACAGAATAACAGGAATGGGTTAATTTAAGTTGTAAGAACTAGCTAGAAATATGCTTAAACTATTGGTCAAACAGTATTGTAATTAATACAGTTTCTGTGTGATTATTTCGGGTCTGGGTGGCCAGGAAATGAACGAGCAGCCTCCACCTGTAGATTGGCACCAACGTGGGCTGGCTACGCCCACATACAACCTGAGAGAACTTGAAAAGTAATTCTAGACAAAAAGAAAAACAAAGGTTAGCACAGCTTCTTGGTAGCTGCATTTTTTTTTCTGGATGGGCTCATTTGCAGGTAGTGAGCCAGGGTGCCAAGGCTCCTTTAAGAGAGATCTTCCTGATTCAGCATTGGCAGCAAAAAAAAATGCATGATCTCTCTACAAAATGGCAGTTTCCTTGTTCATGCAGGTTGCACTAACAGCTCTGGCTCTTTCAGGAGGCTGAGCACTTAAATGTAGTCTACAAGAAGCGCGGTACAAATTGCTTAATGGTGACATTAGACCTGCTGCAACCCTGGAGCTGGGGCAATGTGCATGGCTCTCAGAAGCAGTAAACATGCCTCCACCATATTGGACTGGGCAGAGACAACAGGCAGTGCTGTGGAGCTGGTCCTAGCCACACCCACTTAGCATTAAAAAAAAAAGGCGCTCCTAAAGAGAAAATAATTACAGATATGCAATAAAGACAGATTCAGACAGAAATAAACCTCTAAATGGATCACAGTATGTTTTAAAACGTACATAGGCCTGAGAAAGAGAAGAAAAAGTATTTAGAAAAATAAAACAAAGTCTTTAAAGAGACAGTACAGACAGTCATAGATTAAAGGAATAAAGAAAAATAAGCGATGTAAAGATGGAATATACGCCGGGCGGTGGTGGCGCACATCTTTAATCCTAGCACTCGGGAGACAGAGGCAGCGAGACCAGCCTGGTCTACAAGAGCTAGTTCCAGGACAGGCTCCAAAGCCACAGAGAAACCCTGTCTCGAAAAAAAAAAAAAAAGATGGAATATCCATAGAGAGTCTGGATTATGTACATTATTGTGTTTTCTTTTTAATATTGTTTGACTACAGAGAGAGATTTGATTCTGGTGGCTGCTAAGCTAAACCAACACATATATTTTATAGGTATTTTGATTTCAAAATTTGGGTCTAAGAATATGTTGCTTTGGAAAAGAGGTTACAGAAGAACACTGGGTGACTGTCCAGGCAGTGAGAAGTCTCTGTCAATTTTAGAGATTTGGAAGTTGCTTACAATGCAATTCCTGTTTACTTAGGCAATATTATATCCTTCTAGAGTCTTTGATGGAGTTGAAAGAATAGTTATAATTATAGTTTTCCTTAGATATGATAAAAGATAAAATAAATATAAATGTTGTAAATATAATTCCTGCTTGATAATTGTTTTGTTATATGTAATTTTACTATGTTACAGTTAAAACCTTCTTTTTATTTAAACAGAAAAGGGGAGGTGATGTGGAAGGTGATGGATGCTGTGAATATGTTTTATTGCCATTGGTTAATAAAGAAACTGCTTTTGACCAATGGCTTAATGGAGTAAAACCAGGCGAGAAGTTCAAACAGAGATGTAGAGAGAGAGTAGGCAGAGTCAGGGAGATGCCCAAGGAGACCTTGCTGGTAAACCACAAGCCTAGTGGTAATACACAGAATAATAGAAATAGGTTAATTGAAAAATGTAAGAGCTATCTAAAAATACGCTTAAGCTATTGGCCAAATGGTATTGTGATTAATATAGTTTCTGTGTGATTATTTCGAGTCTGGGTGTCCAGGAAATGAACGAGCAGCATCTGCCTACACACATATATCTCTTGACCTTGAAGTGGGAAGTCTGATTAAAACATTCCTTTCAAGACTGAATGCGCCAAAGTCTCTCACTCTCTCATCGTTCAGCTGTCTCTGTTAGTTGCCTTCTGTAAAAAAAAAAAAAAAAAAAAGATATGCATGTACAGTAATTAGGATTTCATTCCTCCATGTTTTCTCCCTTTATCTTCTGTCATTGTCCTTAAACCTTATTTTAGAAAATTGATCAAGTAACATTTGCATGTGGCTTACTCTGGATATGTCCAAGCCCTTCTGCACATCTAAACTTAAATGGACTTGGTCAAATGAGGGAACATCTGGGTTACGCCTTTTTAAAGTAGTTTTTAGGAGCTGTCAGCATGTTATTGTTGAAGTGTGGAGTTGTAACTCTGTGTGAACTATGGACAGTCAACAATATGTGCTTCAAAGTTGCACTATTGGAAAATGGGTGTTTTATCCAGGTGCCTGTACACTATTTTTTTGTACTGCTGGTATTGTACCAGAAACATTTTCTTTTATGGTTACTTGCTTTTTAAACTTTGTTTAGCCACTTAAAATCTGCTTGTGGCACAATTTGCCTCAAATCCATTCCAAGTTGTATGTGTGTTTTCCAATTTAAAAAAAAGGATTCTCTGGTGTGGGTTGATGTCTATGGATATGGCAGGGTGTGATGAGGAGTCCTTTTATTCCTATGCCCCTTAGGCAGAATAAATAGACTTTCCCCTGTGTCCATGACCTATCTAGTCTCAGGTTCTTGCAAATTTAGCAGGGCCAGGCATGCGTTCCATCTCATGAAATAGTCCTGAAATCTAATCAGAAAGTGCTTGATTAATCCCATAACATTTGTGCCACTATTTCCTTGGTATATTTTTCAGTCAGGCCACTGTTGTAGGTCACAGGATTTATAGATGGGTGATAATGATGGTTACATTATCTTCTCCAGTAATGTGTAGAATACTTTCTAGTCAGGCCACTGTTGTAGGTCGCAGGATTTATAGGTGGGTGGTAATGATGGTTACATTTTCTTCTCCAGTAACGTGTAGAATACTTTCTAGCCCCATGATTACCAGTTAGTAGGAGTAAAGCTTCTAGCTAGACACCAGCTTGACTTTTCTATGAACATGTATCTTCCACAACAGAGCTTTGCCATCAGGTTGTGAGGAGCAGCCAATAGCCTTGGCAATAGCCTATGATGTTTGGGGGTTTCAGGGGAACCCTTTGGCTAACGACTCAACAAAATGCAACCCATTCCTGTAATTGGAGGCTTTTCTTGATAGTATAAGATATCTGCTTGCAGCACTGCCTCTCCTGTTAATTGGTAACTTCATTAAGATTCCTTTCATGTGTGTATTTGTTTTTGCAAGCTTCTGCAGTAGTAGGTTTCCATGTGGGTTTTCAAATGCCCTTTATTGTAGGTGTTCTCCAACCATATCTCCTCTTTTACAAAATAACAGCACATGCTGAAAAGAATATAGTAAAAGGGGACATTTATTCATTGCTGGCGGGGGTGCAAACTTGCACAAACACTATGGAAACAAGTGTGGCAGTTCCTCAGGAAGCTGGAAATTGATATACTTCAAGATCCAGCTATACTACTCTTGATAATATCCCCCAAATGATTCTATACCCTACTATGGAGATATTCTCATTCATGTTTATTGCAACTTTATTCATAACAGCCAGAAATTGGAAATAGACTATATGTCCATCAACTGATGAACAGACAGTGAAAATGTGGTCCATTCACACAATGGAATTTTATTCAGCTGTTAAGAAAAATGAAGTTATGAAATTTTCAGGTAAATGTATAGTACTAGAAAAAAACTTCCTGAATAAGACATATACTGTCTTATGAATGTATATTTTTCTCTTACTTGTAGAATACAGTATTACAGCAGACTCAAAATGTTTTATTCCATTTGCTCTCCTCTGGCATACGACCAGCCCTTACTCAGAACAATCAGAAACAGCTGGATGAGCCGGGGAGCAGAACTCCAAGAGCAGGTGAGGAAGATGATCTACGTTCTTGTGCAGGCAGTGCAGGTGGGAAAGAGAAAGAATTACAGAATTCAGGAAAATTATTTCCTGGTTATGGAAATAAGGAGATTCATGTCTTAGCATGACCCTAAAAGTCAATAGGATCTACTAGAGATTTCACCCCAGAGGGAAGAGTCAAGTCCTGCAAAAAGGAAAAGGGTTTTAAGGGTTTTAAAAGGTTTCAAGAATAGGAATAGTGATCCTGACTTTATTCTTTGACTACTGCTTATTTGACAAAATTTAACAAGAAAAATAGAAAAAGAGCAATGAGGGCATAAGTTCAGTGGGGACACAGGGGATGACAAAGAAGGGAATGTGGAGGGGGTAACTAATAGTAACAATGTCTGAAATATTCATTTGAAAACTTACTATTTCATAAGCTTCATAGATGAATAGGTAGACAGACAGACAGATGACAAAAGTTGAGATGAAATTGTCCAACACAGAGGTTAATTCTACTCCTACAAACCATAGGTTGTCAAGCAGAAAGCCAGGTAAGGCACACCTTCTTTCTTGTTGTTGATCAGTGAGGCCCCAGAGACCACCGAAAGAACACAAGCTATTGTCACTGCTCCCAGTTGCCCACCAGAACTTGATGGCAAGACCCTATAACTGCAGACATCATACACTGGACACAAGACAGAGAAATCTGATGCTGGCCAGGAAGCTTCCTCCATGCTTGCTAGCTTCCACAGTACCAGAAGGAGCCATGGCAGCTGCAGGGAGGAAGAGTCAAGGTCCCCATCTGAGAACACTGTGAGCTATGATAATGACTCTCTGGGAAGATTTGTTTATGCGTGCAATAGTGGTCTGAATGCTGTGTGAGTGGCCAACTGTTTTCTAGTTGGATTTAAGACCCCTCTGCAGGAGTAAATGTGTGTCTGTTGCTATAAATCTGGCCAAGAATCCAAGGCTGGGGAGCTCACATGCCTTAGACGACAAACTCTTACTGTAGTTGTGTTAACTTGACTTAGTGCCAAATTACCTCCTAAATACTCCTCTACAGGGCCGGGCGGTGGTGGCGCACGCCTTTAATCCCAGCACTCGGGAGGCAGAGGCAGGCGGATCTTTGTGAGTTCGAGACCAGCCTGGCCTACAAGAGCTAGTTCCAGTGCAGGCTCCAATGCCACAGAGAAACCCTGTCTCAAAAAACAAAACAAAAAAAAAAAATCCTCCCCTACACTCATAAGTGTCATTCTCGGTCACCTTCAAAAGCTTTTCACAGTGGATATTGGTTAATACTGATATTCACAACTTGCCAAAGTGCAGAGAATTAAATGTCTATAAAATGCTTTACACTAAATGAGACCTCTGTATCACACTTCCTGCCCCCAAGGCTCAGGGAGCAGAAATAGCAGAAAAGGCAGAGGTTAAAGAGGACCAGAGCACAACAATGAGTTCTGGACACGGCTGGCCTGGTGCACTCATTTATTCAAGTGTGCACAACACCTGTGCAAGATGAAGTCAGTCAACATCCCAGCACAAGGAGGGGAAAGCTCTTAAACCCCATCCTAAGAGGAGGATCTTTGGGCAGCTGGAGTGGAGGACATGGAAGAAGGATCTAGGGGGCGTTGGAAGGGGAGTCTCAGCAGAAGATGATCAAAATATAGTGTCCATATATGAAATTCTCAAAGAATAAATTAAAAAGTGAAAAAGACTTTGCCATAAAGTTATAGAAGGAAATTCTAGCTAAAATTGCCAATTATTAGAATTTCCCTGACCTTTTGGTACACACAGTGGAACAACGGAATTTCTGGTGTATGTGTGTGTGTGTGTGTGTGTGTGTGTGAGAGAGAGAGAGAGAGAGAGAGAGAGAGAGAGAGGTGCACACCTGTGTACGTGAATTCAGAGGTCACATCAGGAAGTCAGGTGTCCTCCTCTACCCTCCTCAGCCCTTTGGCCTTGAGGCAGGGTCTCCCAGTGAACAAACCACTTTCACTGGAGGAGCTCATCAACAAAGTCTCGGGATCCACCCAGCTCTGCCCCACCTTCAGGGTTATGGGAACAGCCTAGGGATTCTAATACCTGTCTTCACACTTCGTAGAATAAGTATTCTTACTCACTGAGACATCTCTCAGCCATCTGATGGCTTTGGTTGGCCTTCATGTCTAAATTGCTATTGTTTATTAATGATATTTATGTGAACTGTTCTTACTCAAAACAGAAATTATGTTTTAACATTCATGTTGAAATACTTAATTTCGCTGGAAACATCACCAGGATATTTAACTGGAAGACAGAAAATGATAGCGTGGAGGAAGAACAGTGTAAGAACTGAAAAGTGGCATTTCAGAGCCAAGGTCAGAAACGAGAAGCAACTAGAGATGGTGACACAGAGCTGGGGAGGTGGCTCAGTTGATAGAGTGCCTGCTTTGTAAGCACCAGGACCTGAATTCAGTACTCAGGAACAATGCAGTAAAAAAGAACTGGTCATGATACCATAGTGACACACTTTTGTAATCCCATTGCTGGGAAAAGTCAGACCAATGGACCCCTGGAGTTAGCCACTGAGAAACCTTGACACTTGGTGGGGGGGTGGAGAGGGAATGGGAGAGGAGGGAAGAGAAGAGAAGGGGAGAGGAGAGAAGAGGAGGGGGAGGATGAGGGGAGGGAAGAGGAAAGGAAAGCAGAGGAAAAATAGTGCCTATGCCTGAGGAATAACACCCAACACCTCTGGCACACGCCTGCATGAACATACACATGCACACACACCTGAGCATACCTGTATACATACACAAACATGGCGTACATATATAATAAACTATGAGAAGAAGGGAGAGATAAAGAGGTCACAGACACAGAAAGTGATCCAGAAAACCGAAGAATGAGCAGCCAGGCAGCCACTGGCCTGACTGCTCTTGATGTGTCCCTGATCTTTACAACCCACCAACAGTGAGGCTGTGCAATGGTGAGAGTGTAGGCTTTACACTTGGTAATGAGTGTGGCACTCAAGATAAATTATCCTAAAGAGGAGCTACTATTATATCATTTTGTAGGTAACAGAATTGAGACATAGACTGGATCGGTAAATTACTAGGAAAGGAAAGGATGAAAGCAGGATTTGAACCTAGGAATCTGACACGGAGGCCCTACCTAGCTCTTAGCCACGATCTTGGCTAGACAGTGGAACTTACTCCTCACTCCTCACAGCCTCTCTTGAGCCCAGTCACCTAAGAAGTACTGTGTCATCTCATTAGTCACTGCCACCAGCCCACAAAGCTGAAGCCCAGTGTGAGGCTGGAAGCAGGGTACCAAATGCGGCATGAGCAGATATGCCAGGTTTTAGAACGGGAAGGTTTCAAAGGCTGAGAAGATGAGCAAATCGTGCTGCTCTGGGGTCACTAGATAATATTATTGAGTGAAAGGAGGAAAGAAAGACAAAAGAAAGATGACAGTGGCTAGGAAAAAAACTCCACCACCTTTGGCACTGCCTTCTCCATATCCAGATCGGTAGCTTCATCTAGAATTGGGCAGGGAGGGCAGCTTTGGGGAAACGGAGTTCATGGCAAATTATATAGGGAAAAAAATGAGTGATCTGCACAAAGACTGTATCTCCAACACCAATTATCCCAAGAAGCTAGTGCCCCACCTCCCTCTGCTGATTAGGCGTGTTTGCAATCATCGTTTAAGGCCTCATTCATTTTTTCCTTCTCTATGAATTATGATTCTCTCTCCTCCATAACCGTTTTCTTTCCTCTCCCTCAATTTTGTCTCTGGACCAACTCATTTCATCCACTCAATAAAGACTGTTGGATTAAAATAAGTTCAAGGTCTCGGGCCACCCAGTGGCACAAGCCAAAGCCCAGTTCCCAATATCACTGAAGAGCTGCCTCTGTGGCCACGTGCAGGATTCTCAGGCTCAAACACCTAGCCCACCAGTGAAAAGATAATTCTTCAGTTCCCAGGAATCTCATCCTGAATTTGGAATCATCTCTGCTTCCTTCTCAATTTCTCCACAGAAGCTGTCCCCTGCGGTGATGTCCCATCAGCCCTCGCCCTCTGTGCTCACCAGTGTCTTCCTTCAGGCATCTTTTTAAGCTTTCTCCAGTAGCCTGGCCCCATTATCCACTTTCACTCTGCCACCCGGCTCCTAATCCATCCCACCCGCTGTTGTCAGGGTTTGGACACCTTAGATATGATCATAAAACATTTTTAATAAAGAGTCCCTTGTGGGGCTGGAGATAAAGAGCACTGGTTGCTCTTGCAGAAAACCTGGGTTCAGTTCCCAGTCCTCATGTGGAACTCACGAGCGCTGGCAGCTCACAGCCTCCGTACCTCCACTTCCGGGTATTCTTATGCCCTCTTCTGGCCTCTGTGGGCACCAGATACATGCAGTACGCACAGTTGCATGAATCAGGCAAAACACTCAGACACATAAAGATGAAAAATAAAAACTTTTAAAAACAACTACATGATACCCCAGTGACTGACGCCAAGATGAGACTCCCGGAGCTGAGTTCAAGGCCTGTCTGTGGTGAGCTCCGTTTACTACTTTTCCCAACAGTCTCCCATTGCTGCTCAATTGTACCCCAGTTTCAACTGTAAACTTCTCTGGCCAGACCTCCGAGAAGCCTTTCCATGCAGCAGGATCTGGGATTAACAAGACTGGTCAGGAGTGGTCGGGAACGTCAGATTCACTACCTACAATGCACATTAACCTTGGATATCAAGGGGTGACTACACTCCGAGTGCAAAAAATAATTCTTTGGGGCTGGAGAAATGGCTCAGAGGTTAAGAGCACTGGCTGTTCTTCCAGAGGTCCTGAGTTCAATTCCCAGCAACCAAATGATGGCTCTGTAATGAGATCTGGTGCCCTCTTCTGGCCTGCAGGAGTACATGCAGACAAGACACTTACATCACTAATAAATAAATCTGACCTCCCACCAGTAACACACGTCGGAGAAGGAGAGGATGGGGAGGGAGAAGCAATGCAGAGACATTGGGAAAAGCGGCTAAATAATCTTTGGGCTTGGGTTAGCAAGTATGAGAAGATACAAGAGAGTTTAGGATCTCATGTTACTAAAATCAGGAAAAGAAAATGAATGGAAGTGACTGACCCAGAGAACGTTCCAGAAAGGTGAAGGGAAAACAGCTTTGAGAGTCTAGGGAGGGAACAGACCACAGGTTTACAGTGAGGCAGCTTATCCACTCCTAGCAGCAACGAGCCTCCTGCCCTTTGACCCTCCACAGTAGCCCCGTTCTCCCAGCATTGATTTTGAGGAGCCAGAAAAGAGAAGGCCAGGCTGGGAGTTGAGTAACAATAGCTAGATTCTCTTGAATTGAGATAGAAGTCAGCAGCATTCACTACTCATGATGCTGTAATGATGTCATAAACGAAGCTGCCCGCCCCCAGCCCACCCGCAGCTTCCTCAGAGCAGCAGAGGAACCAGCGGGGAAGTCCACCTCCCCAAGCACAGCCCTTCCATCTACCTCACTCGACTGCTTGCCAGTTTCACTACCAACAGAAAGGGGTGAGTTGCATCTGAGCAGTCATGGCTGTTCTTGTGCATCTGGGTCCTAGAACGACCTGCAGCCACCCCAGTGCCGAGTAGGACTGCGAGGGGTTTGTTTGTAAAAGTTTCTTGTTATTTTCAATAGCAAGGATTAGAATGGACATTACCCATTTGGAGTTCCATTGAAAGATCTGTCTCCCCAGAGAGACATACTGACATTTGAACTACATTTCATGGAATTTCACTTTTCTTTTTTTTTTTTTTTTCGAGACAGGGTTTCTCTGTGGCTTTGGAGCCTGCGCTGGAACTAGCTCTTGTAGACCAGGCTGGTCCCGAACTCACAGAGATCCGCCTGCCTCTGCCTCCCGAGTGCTGGGATTAAAGGCGTGCGCCACCACCGCCCGGCGGAATTTCACTTTTCATTATTAAATAAAATCAAAGGCATACCAACTAAAGCCAGCTTCAAGGGTTGTTAGAAACTGAAAACCCAGCCGGGCGGTGGTGGCACACGCCTTTAATCTCAGCACTCGGGAGGCAGAGGCAGGCAGGTCTTTGTGAGTTTGAGGCCAGCCTGGTCTACAAGAGCTAGTTCCAGCGCAGGCTCCAAAGCTACAGAGAAACCCTGTCTCTACCTCCGCCCCCAAAAAACAAACAAAACTAAAATCCCTGTCCAAATCCAGGAGTCAGACTTTCCATAAAGAAAGCCCTACCTCTGGGCAAAACTAAACAGAAAAGGAATTCCCTTCTGGAAATCATATTTCTTGCTTCTAACATTCATAAATTTATGAAATTAGATATCCCCACTTAATCTCTTCTCTCCTGACCTCTTCCTTTTCCCCGATTGTTTGAGCCTGGTGATCCCTTGAAGGGAGAGAGGGACAGTTCTAGAATGGTTCATGGGACTAAAAATAGTCTCAGTTGGCTTCCCCGCCTCACTCTAGCAGAAAAGAAAGCAGTTTTCAAGACTGGATGGCTTAGGAGACAACTCACAGATGTGCCTGCCTTTCCGAGCCTATTCACTAACCTGCCTCCTGAGGGTAATGACGTGGCCGCCTGAGGCCACCAAGGCTTTCAACAATGCAATCCACACTATGGACTCTGTAATAATGACTTATATGAATTACGCCAAACACAAGGGGTTACAAAAAATACCAACCCTGAAATTCCAAGTCTTATGGTTGTTGTGACATGCCAGGACCCTGAGAGCACCTTCATGGAGTCTAGAATGGAAACGGAGAGAGGAAATCAGAATGAGGGCAGACACCCAAACACACCCCAAGTTCATGGGGAAGGACGGCTTGCGTAGATTTCTAGAGACTGAACACATGAAAACAGGATGGGCCAGCAGGAAGAACCTCATGAATTCTCCATCACTGAAACTCTGTCTCTCATTTCTTCTCAGGCCTACACATCCAAGAACAAAATGTCGAGTGATGATAAGAACAAGCCCAGTGACCCCAAGAATGAGCCCAAGTACTGTGACCCCAGATGTGAACAAAAGTGTGAGGCCAAATGCCAGCCCAGCTGTCTAAGGAAGCTACTGCAGCGCTGCTCTGAGAAGTGTCCACCACCACCAAAGTGCCCCCCATGTCCCCCGTGTCCCCCGCCATGCCCCATGTCATGTCCACCACCATGCCCCACCAAGGTGTGTGTTAAACCCTGCCCTCCCAGGTGCCCCTCCTCATGCCCATGCCCATGCCCACCCCCAGAGTGAGGCACCATGGGCAGCACTAACCCCACTGTCGCTGGCCTCCATTACCACCTAAAGCCTGTGGGGCTAGAAGCAAAACCATGAACTGACAAGTAAACACGTTCCTCTGCTGCGCAAGACTTGCGTCGTCTCAGAGGACTTGCTTTGTTTTCTGGTGGTGGTCACACAGCACTACACCAAGAAGCAATCCTTGGCAGTGAGAGCTTCAAGGGCCCCACAGCCTCTGCCTGTCTCTTAGAGATGCCAAGCCCTGCTGGAGCGGTCTGAGTGATTCTTAAGTGTGGTTGTGTCTGGTAAAGTATGTAATCCCAGGAAACAAGACACGTGGAGGTATGTGTGTGTGTGTGAGAGAGAGAGAGAGACAGAGAGAGAAAGATTGATCAAAGATCTAGAAACGTTCAAGAACCGACATTCCACAGATCTGCCATTAGTCCTGCTGCAACTCTTACGCAAAGGGCTCGGAGAACCTGCCTGGGTTTAAACTCTAGCTCAACCCCCTAATGACACTGTGACTTTACATCTGCCACTTAACTTACTCGTGCCTCGGTTTCCTCCACTATGCCATAGGGAGGATGGCACACACAGGACTTGCTACAGTCCTAGTTCAATCAGGTGTTGGGTGTCCTGGAGAACAGCAGATGGTGGGTGAAGAGGCAGTAAGTACAATGTCCACCTGGCTCCACTGCTTCCCAATCTGCTCCATGTAGTCTCGAATTCTGCTGAGCGTAGCACTCAAGTTCCCAAGTGCCCCTGTAGACTTAGAAATAGTTTTTACTGTTTTTATTGAACTATATAGTTTTCTCTGCTCCCCTCCCCTTCTAGCCTCTCCCATGATTCCCACACTCCCAATTTACTCAGGAGATCTTGTCTTTTTCTACTTCTCTTATACATTAGATCCATGTATGTCTCTCTTAGCATCCTCTTTGTGGTCTAGCTTCTCTGGGATTATGAACTGTAGGCTGGTTTTTCTTTGCTTTATGTCTAAAAGCCACTTATGAGTGAGTACATGTGATAATTGTCTTTCTGGGTCTGGGTTACCTCACTCAATATGATGTTTTCTAGATCTATCCATTTTCCTGCAAATTTCAAGATGTCATTTTTTTTTTGCTGTGTAGTACTCTATTGTGTAAATGTACCACATTTTCCTTATCCATTTTTCAGTCGAGGGGCATTAAGGTTGTTTCCAGGTTCAGGCTATGACAAACAATGCTACTGTGAACATAGTTGAGCACATGTCCTTGTGGTACAATTGAGAATCCTTTGTGTATATACCCAAAAGTGGTATTGCTGGGTCTTGAGAAAGGTTGTTTACTAATTTTCTGAGAAATTGCCATACTAATATGCAAAGAAGCTGTACCAGTTTGCACTCCCACCAGCAATGCAGAAGTGTTCCCTTTACCCCACACCCTCTCCAGCATAAGTTATCATCAGTGTTTTTGATCTTGGCCATTCTTACAGGTGTAAGATGAAATCTCAGAGTTGTTTTGATTTGCATTTCTCTGATGACTAAGGATATTGAACATTTCCTTAAGTGTCTTTCAGCCATTTTAGATTCCTCTGTTGAGAGTTCTCTGTTTAGGTCTCTACTCCATTTTTATTGGATTATTTATTCTTTTGATGACCAATTCTGAGTTCTTTGTAGAAATAGACATTATTAAAATAAGGGCTTGTATGTTGCATCATTTATCTCACTTTAATATTAAAATTCAATAATATGTCACTACTTCAAAAACCCCAATGAAGAACACTTGGGACCTTTGTTTTTGCAAATTTATGTGAATCTATAAGATTTCAAAATTAAAACTTAAGTACAAAAAGTAGGTATGCATGTGGGAGTGCACATCTGATATTTAGTGAAGATTTTACAAGCAGAGAGCCCAGAACAAACTGAATGAACAAGAAGGGCTGGACTGGCTCGTGTTGCTGAGATGGGTACTGCAGTGGGATACAGGGTTAGAGAACTGTAACAACCAAGAGCCTCGGCACCCATGTGCCCGTGTGCGTGGACTCAGCCTTCAGCCTCCCTCCTCTGCAAGTGTCCCATCCTCACCTGAAGTGCACAGATCTGGTTCAGGAATGGTCAGACAGGAGGGTGCGCCTCTCATCTCCAATCAAAAGTCAGGAGCTTACTCCTGCAACCAGGCAGCTGACAGCCTTGTCACACAGGTCGTTAGAGTAGCCCCCAACATTTCAGTGGAAACCTGTTTGGAATTCTCTGCAGTAGCAGTAAGTGATCACGAAAGAGGCTGACCCAAGAATGGCTCTTCATGGACTCATAGCATGTCAGTACCCCCCAGTCCTTCTAAGGGCATTGAGAAAATGGTTCAGAACAGTCAAAGGCAAATGCAGATACTCAAAAAAAAAAAAAGTACTAAAAAGGGGCACCAGGGACACTTCTGATTGAATTATAGACACAAATAGGAGACAAAGCTAAAAAAGGACTTTAGGGCACTAGACTCTCAGGTTCCAGATGTGACAACTAGTAGTTACTCTCTCTGACATGAAGATCTGAGTCTCTGGGTCTCCTGGGAAGGCCTTCCCCCAAAGTTTCTATACTCCATACCTTTGCAGGAAGGTGTCTGCTGAATCTCAGAAACTTCTGGAAACACTTGTTAGGTTACAGGGACAACTGTGGTCAAATATTAACAGGAGGAAAACATCTCACCTCAAAGGCAAGCAAAATAACGGGAAGGGGAAGACTAAGGATAGAATGAGATGACCTGCATCGAAATTTCCACTAAAGCAATAAATCCCTGGGGCCTAGTGTTAAGAATGTGTCATTAACCTAGTCCTATGGGGGATGCATTGCCCAGCCTTGATGCAAGGGGCCTTGGTCCTGCCTCAATTTGATATGTCAAATTTTGTTGACTCCCGTGGGAGCCTTACCCCTTCTGAATGGAGACAGAGGAGGAGTGGAAGGGGGGAAGGGGGAAGGGAAGCGGGAGGAGGGAACAGGAGGAGAGGAAGGAGGGGAAACTGTGGTTGGCATATAAAATAAATAAATAGAATGTGTTGTTATTGGTCACCCTTTCAGAAAACAGTTTTTGCAAACATGGTAATATATGTCAAAAGCATGAAATGCCTCAATAACCCCCGTGGATTCAATTGGATAAACCAAAGAAAAGAAACTATGGCGGTGGGGTAGAAGCTAAGAAAATAAAACAATTACCACTGTGTAACTTAAGGGAAAAAACTGTGAATATCTAAGGAGATTTGACTAAATTTACACTTGTTACTTGATGGAGCACTGCTCAGCCCCTGAATCCATACGGAAGAAGGGTGGGAGCTACCGATCAGGGCAGAATACTTCAGCATTGCCAAAACCCTGGATCTGTTGGCCAACATGAAAAATATTAAGAGGGAATAGTAAGGTCTCAGCTTCCATGAAGTAAGCAGTTTCAACGAAACAGCTATGAATAACAATAGAAAATTAGTTGTCCTCGCTGTTTCAGTATAGTGAGGACATAATATATCTTTATTGCTTTCTGAATTTTCATTAACATGCATTTATTTGTTGTGTAACAAAATAATCAGTACTTCAAGGGCTGCCAGAGTCTCTGAGAGGCCTTGGAAGGGCACATCCACATTACAGAGGGAAGTTCACCTTGAGCACATGGCCTTTCAAGAGGCACCATTGGAAAACAGGCCAGGAGTTGTAGCCTCAGTTTCTAGAAGCCCACATGCAGCCTAGGAGGAAGGCCAGATCTGAGAACAAGAGAATGTCTTGACAGCTTAGTACTTGTACCTTCCATGTAAATGAAACTGAAGATAGACATCTTAATGGTTACCTTTCCAACAAAGAGCTAGATCAAAGGCAGCTCTGGGGAAGACCAGAATGTGATGAGAGGCCAGAGGCCACAGACAAAGTGCTATAATTACTCCCAGCTCCCATGGCAGCCACTAAGACTCAGCCTTAAATGGTAGAGAGTTGTACAAACAAGCAACACCCGAACAGTAAGGTCACCAGTCTCCAGTGCCAGAGAGATGGGCACTGAGGTGGGCACTCTTCCTTCCTGGCAAAGCAGTCCTAGGGTCCATTCTGAGAGTCCCAAAGCAGACACCACCACAGAGCCCTTGCATGGGCTAGCTTTGAAAGTCCAGGCCAACTAGGATGCCCATGGCTCTCAAGGAAGGGCACAGGCTGCCTGTCACCTGATATACCAGCTAGTGCAATGGAGGGAGGCAGAGAGGAGGAGAGGATGGATGCCACCAGGGGTCTTTACCTCTGCTTCATCCCCAGCTGGGCTCGTGGAGGACCCAGAGGAGGCTTTCACCTCACTATCTGAGCTGGAAGTGGCATTTCCAGGTGAGGAACCACTTAACCAAAGCCCCTGAGAGTTAGCTGGGTTGTCAGGCGATTTCTAACCCCAGTTTAGGGCCCCATGAGGCAGGACCCAGACTCAAAGTGGAAAAGATGGAAGACCAACAGCGAAGCTGAGCAGTCTGAGGACATCCTTTCTCCCCATGTCTGTCAGTGGCTCTTGTCCTGGGGCTCCTGCCCCCTAGAAGGGGAGGCACAAACATTTGAACATTTTCTCACATTTGTTAAGAACCGCAGGTTGCTATACACACTTGATATCTTCTTGAAATTCACGAAGTCTCTCTAGTAAAACCGTCTGACTTTCCGTGTCCATTGCCCAAGGCATGAACTTACCACATGACCTTGAGCAAGGTCCAGATGACTTGCACCTCACTTCCATCATCTGAAGGTCACAGCTGATAGGTAGTCTGTGCTGCCTTTAAAAATCCCGTGCTGAGGCTAGAACAAGGAAGTGGAGTCAGGTGTTCTCTCAAGTCCCTCCAGCCTGAAGGGCCTGTGAGCCACGCCTTTCGCCTGTCAGATTCAGACTCCTGTGTGGGTGACGCGAAGAGAAGGGAAGAGAATAGTGCTCTCTCCACAAGGAATTCACAAGCTCAGTAAACTCCAGAGGCACCTGCCAGGCAGCCAACAGGACTAGCCACATTCTACCCTTCTCGTTGTTATCAGACCCATCGCCCTGTAATATTGGCTGAACGAATCAAAGGAGTCTGGGAACTTTTATGATCTCCACAAAGGAGATGGTTATTTGAGGGAATGGAGGAAAAACAATCTTCTGCATTACCTGGGTCTCTCTGCCTAATTACATCCTGGCTCCCAATAATAACAGGCCCGCAAGTCTAGATTCTCAGATACCCTTCTGATTGGATCAGCACCAGTCTTACTAGAGGACTGGACATACTCAGGGAAATTAGTCACCTTAAGATTTGGGGTGGGACAATCTCCCCAAAGATATCCAAGCCTCGTTGTTAACTAACTGGGCCACTGAGGTGGTTTTTTGAGAAACTCAGTCTCCCCAAATCACCAAGAAAATGGCAGATCATCTAAGGTCACTCAGCCATCTTTCTCAGCCCCTGTTACACGCAGAGAACAGAAAACTTGAGTCTTCTAAGCAAGGAGAAGGGGCCCACATGCATGTCACCAAACACTTAGAAAGACACAGAGTACCCAGGTTCACTGTTCCTTCTCACGTTTACAGTATTACAGAAGGGGAAATCTGGAACAGACCCGACTAAGAGCCCACTCTCCTTGGAGTTTTGTTGTTGTTGTTGGGTTTTTTATTTGTTTTGTTCATTTGTTGAGATAGGGTTTCTCTGTAGCTTTGGATCCTGTCCTAGAACTCACTTTGTAGACCAGGCTGGCTTTGAACTCACAGAGATCCACCTGCCTCTACCTCCCAAGTGCTGGGATTAAAGGCGTGTGCCACCAACCACCCAGCTAGAGCCCACTTTCTTAATGATTGTTGGAGATGAGAGAAGGTCAAATGACTGCTCAGGCCCTGTGAGGAGCAGAGACCATATCCTAAGCCCTTGTGAGGTGAATTGACTACACGTCACAGTGAATAGAAAAGTCAAAGGCCAAATGTTGTAGAGTCAGAGTAAAGAACATAGAACCAAGAGCTGGAAAATCAAGAAAAGACCCGTGAAAAAAGGGAGTGTTGAGCCAACAGCCAATATAGGCCTTCATAAGTAGTAAGAGGGTACCAAGTGTTTCTGTACACTCTGAATTATTCTCACAAGGACTTGTGAAAGAGTATCTTTACTTTCACACGTAAAAGGATTATTGAGTTTCTAAGAGGTTGCTACTAATCCAACACTGCACATATTCTATGTGGTAGAGTCAGTCCTGAACCCTGAGTTTAGTTGTTCCATGAATCTTGAAGCCTCCTCTACCTAAAGGAGGTCTGCATTGAGTGTGTTGATACGACAGGTAAAGGGGTCTTCTTAAACAAAGGATGTAGATGGAGGTTCCATGACTTTATCTGAAACCTTGCTCTCCTTCAAAGTCCCCAAGGGCTGGGATGGTGAGAAGCATCAGCGTCTTAGCATTTCTGCCACAAGTTACAACTAATTTAGTAGAACAAAATGTCAAAATGCATTGCGGCTCTCAAAGTCAGACGTCTATGGGGATGACTTGGTTACTTTTCTCCTGATGTGATAAAATACCATGACCAAAACCAACTTGGAAAGAGATTATTTCAGTTTACACTCGCAGATAACAGTCTGTCACTGTGGGAAGCCAAGGCAGCAGCTCAAGTCAGACCTGTAAGCAGGAAGGATGCAGAGACCATGGAGAAACCACTGCTTACTGACTGGCTCCTCTTGCTTTCTTATACAACTTAGGACCACCTGCCTGGGAGTGGCACTGCCCCTTTGTATAGTTGGGCCCACCCACATCAGTCAATAACGAGGAAACTACCTGACATGCCAATTCCTATAGGCCAATCTTATGAGGGCATTTTCTCAATTGATAATGCTCTTCCCAGAGGACGCTAGCTTATGTCAAGTTGACAAAAAAAGGCAGGTGGTCTCAGTGAACTAAAATCAGTGTGACAGCCAGTCTACACTGCTTCATGGAACCTCCTGGGAGCATTGCTTTGGCGTTTCCAGCTTCCACAGCTGCTCCCATTTGTGTATGTTCTCCCATCATCTTTGCCCGCAATGGCCAGTGTAGCCTTCCACAGTAAATAGTAGTGCTTCTTCCCCTCTGCTCTTCCAAGGATCCTGGAGTTTATATTACACCCTTCCCTTGGATGGCCCAAATAATCTCTCTGTTCTAAAGTAAACTGATCAGCAATTGAATTTCCATCTTCTATCTTAATTCTCTTTTTCCACACAACCAAACACAGTTACAAATTCTACTGATTAAGTAGAGCATCTTTGGAAAATCATTATCTGTCCTCCTCAGGACTTGGCTTCTGTTTCAAGAATGGTCACGATTTAATGCAATGACAGGTGGGACGGTCTTATGAAAAGCTGAACTCGGGGATCTATCAAAATTGGCTCTCCGCTACCAGGAGAGTACAACCTTGCTTCACTTCTGCGTTTTCTTCAGACAGCTGTTCAGTTTCCCGGAACTTATCCAAGATCACAGAAATGCGTGGAGCATGAACAAGGTCATCTCATGCTTCACGTTATAGGAAACTTCTGGAAATCCCCAGCAGATCCTTTCCCCTAAAAATCTCTCACCTATGCCTAGCTAAGACAGCTTCAGATCCTCTTTTCATCCCCGTAGCTCTCTGTGCTTTAGAAACCTTCTAACTAGGACTATGTCCTCAAACCTACGTGAAAATGCCCCTCTTCTATCCTCTGCCTCCAGAGGTCAACAAAGGGGACTTTTCTGGCATGTAACTGCTGACCTCTGCCCATCTCCATCGGTGTGAGTCCCTAAAAGAGCAGAAAGAAAAAGTTAATAAACTCAGCAGTCGCTAGTTCCTTACTTTCTACAATACAGTAGAGTTTCTTTGCCTCTTAAACACCATTTCACAGAAAAGAGATAAAGGGGGGAAGAAAAGAAACAGAAAGAAGATTAAAATTGAAGGGGAATGAAGTGGAAATGAGAAGAGCCCTCCCATTCTGGAGCTAACCCTCCGAAGGCTTTGTCTTTTCAGACACACTCATTAGTATTCCAAATAGCCTCCTCCTCCCTGCTTCCTACCACAGCCAGGGCTGGGCTGCAGTCACACCAGTCCCTCAGGAATGATCATAAAACCACCTGTGTTCCCTCACTTCTTCCGAACATTTGACGGGACTGGAGAACTGGCTCTGTTGGAAGCACCCTTGCCATGCAAGCAAGGGGACCTAAGTTTGAATTCAGCATTCACAGAAAAAGTCAAGTATGGCTGTGAGAGCCTATCCCTCCATCACAGGGGAGCAGAGACAAGTGGGTCCTGAGAACTCAGGAGTCAGCCAGCCTACCAGAAATGGGAAACTTCAGTCAGAAACTTTGTCTCAAGAAAAGAAGGCTGAGAAAAATAGCGGACACCATGCACCCTCCTCTGGCTTCCACATGACTGCACGCTCAGGTTCATGCATGCTGCACCACACCCTCAATGCAAAACACATGACTGCACGCTCATGTTCATGCGCACTACACCACACACTCAACAAAAAGAAAAACTTTCCATGTATCAAGTATCCCAGCTCTGTATTAACATTTAGAGACATTCTTTATTTCTTCTGATTACATCAGGAAATAAACTGCATCCCTTCTTCAAGACCTTAACCCCAAGGTCAGGGGAGTATTGTCATTTTTTTAAACTATTTTTATCTATGTGTATGTGTGTTTGCCTGAATGTGTACATGAGTACTACATGTGTGCAGTGTCTGCAGAGGCAAGAAGGCGACACAGCATCCCCTGGAACTGGACCTATGGCACGGTGATAATCTGTCATCTGGATGCTTGGAGCAGAACCTAGTCTCCTGCAAGAGCGGCCAGAGCTCTAACCACTGACCCACATTTCCAGCCCCAAAGCATTATCATGTTTAAAGTTATTGAAATTTAGTCCACATTAGCAAATAAAATAAGTTCAACACTATAGGGACTGTAGAGCAGTGGTTCTCAGCCTGTGCGTCACCACTCCTTTGGGGTTTAACAACACTGTCACATGGGTCATCTGAGACCATTGGAGAGCACATATATTTACATTATGATTCATAACAGTATAAAATTAGTTATGAAGTAGTAACAGTATTAATTTTATGGTTAGGGTCACACAATATGAAGAACTGTATTAGAGGGTCTCAGCATCAGGAAGATTATGAATAGACTTCTATTATGAATACTATTTTCCCCTAAATATTAATATTTAATTGAATAAATTACTGTCTTTTGTTTTCTATTAGAAGTCATCGCCTTATTTGGCTCTACAGTTCACATTCTTCATGGAGTCTGTTTTAAGTTCAGGTAATCCTGAGAGCTCTCTCTTTCTCTGCTCCATCGTCAGAACTCTCTCTTTCTCCCTCTCTCTATCTCTCTCTCCCTCCCCTGCCCAACCCCCCCCCCGCATTCTCTCTCTGCTCCATCTATGTTCTGCCTCTTCCTTGGCTTATACATTCTACTTGTTTCTCTTTAAAACAGATTGCCACTTTCTTTATATCTTTAAGGATCCTATGTACTCTGTCTTGTGTACTGCAAATGAATTTTCAGAAGAATTATTTAAACAGAAGAAAAAGAAAAATTCTATGGTGGACCAAGGTTTGTGAGTAGAGGTTTGTCTATCCACTGCTGTCTTGTACACCAGCCCTTTCATTCCCCTATCAATAATCATTTATCTTTCAGTTATCTAATACATGTGATCTTGTCACATGTCAGAACTTACAACCCAGAATAAGGGAATAGAAACAGTAAATGTCATATATATACATATATATATATGCATATGCGCACATATATACATTATATATAAACATAAATATTATGGGAGTTTATAAAGAAGTGAATTCCTTTCTAGTTTGCAGGGAAGACCAGGGAAGACTCCTGAAACATAGTAGGTGTGAGTGGAGCTTGAAGACTGATGGATTTCAACAGCTTCAGTGAAGAATTCATCATGTAACAAGGACAAGACATAAAGGAGATGGGTATATTGCTTTGAAACTTTGATTCCACCCCAAACTCAGTTTCCATTGGCCTAAATCTGACAAGTTTTTCGGGAGGTGAGGAGAAGGGCTCCGTCTTTCAACCTATTTCCTTGGTCACTCAGAAAAGCTCTATTTTTCAAAGGGCACTCAAAGTTCAGAAGAGGGTGGCCTCTTCTCTTCTCCCTTCACCATACCACCTGACACGAGAGCATGAAAACACTCTAATTTTCCTCAGGACTTTATGCAGGAAAAAAATTTCATTTCTGCCCGGGACACTGTGGCATCTATACTTAGAGACCTAAGTCTAAGCCATCTTCTTTGGGTCTGACTTCCACGCCTGCCTCCAGGCCAAGACCAGTACCTTCACTGTCTAGAGCCAAGCCTTGAGCTAGTCTAGACAAAATAAATGGAGGGGTTTTCTGCTTCATGCAGGAACATCCAGTGGAAATGTTTGAAATAAACCATACAGTCCTTAACTCAGACAGACCCCAAGCCTTAGGCGTAGATTCTTCCTACTGGCAAGGAGAGGTGAGCAAGGTTGATCTTATCTCTCACCGCATCCTGAACCAGTGTGAGCAGACAGAGGACCTCAGCCCTGCTAACAGACAGATAACATTTTATGGACATTCCTTTCCTGCTGCCTGTAATGAAAGCTCTGAGTTGAGCCCCTCCCTGCTGAGGTCTGGTGAAAACCCAGAGGCCAAAATGCAGGTTGATTAACAGGCATCACAAGCAGTGACTCAAACGGTTCGTGATTTCAGATGAAGCTTGTTATGGTGACTCCACAATTAGGACTTGAGCCCACGTGGCCCACCAGTCCTTCAGGAGGCCGTACCAAGCACGGTATAAAAGTCCCCACCTTCCTAGATTCCACAATCCACATCCTTCGTTGAATCTTGTTGAAGATCAGGTAAGCGTGCTCTCTCTCCCTCTCTCTCTCTCTCTCTCCCCATGTTCCATCTCTTGAAGGCCATTGTTCTGTTCCTTAGACTATACTTTCTATAATTTTTTTTAGACATCTTTCCTTGTCAATGACCACTTTAACTATCTCCTGTATTCTCTTTAGTATATTGTAGCTGACTTCTTAGATTATTAGTTCAATTCTGTGGTTGAACCGGGGTTTTCAGCTGTGTCTATCCAGACAAAAGCCAGGATAATATTTTCATTTTGGAAACAAGTGTCAGATGGAGCTGAGCTAGGGATATAAAAGAAATGGATAAAAGTCAGTCTGAGAGTTAATTATCTTCTCCTTCATCCCTCTCTCAATCCTCACCCACCCACACCTTTCAAGTTCCCAGCTTGGTGCTTTCAGTGTAAAACAGCTTAAATCCTCTGTTTATTTTCAGACTCTTCAAATCACCCAAGATGTCTTTCAGTGATCAACAGTGCAAGCAACCATGTGTGCCACCTCCATGTCTTCAAAAGACCCAAGAAAAGTGCCAGGCACAAGCTGAGGAAGTGTGTGTTCCCTCGAGTCAGGACCCCTGCCAAGACAAACGTCCACTCCAATCTCAGGAGGTCTGTGATCCTCAGTGCCAGGAGATAAGCCAAGGAAACTGCCCACAGCAGGGCCAAGATCCATGCCTACCTCCAAGCCAAGATCAGTGCCTGCCTCAGTGTGCGGAGTCTTGCCAGGAGGTAGCCCAAACCAAATGTGTGGAGGAGTTCCCGCAGAAGGCCCAGGAGCAGGCTTCATCCCAGGGCAAGGGAAAGTAGCTGTTCATATGCCACCTGGAGTCAAGAAGATGACCAGCAGAAGAAAATCCAAGCCCAGTCCCTGCTCTGGTGACCTTCTCCTGTGGGTATCACCGTATAATACCCCTTCTTGTCTCCTGACTTCCTCAGTATTTCAGGACTCGGTCTGTACCTCTGAAGATAGCTCTCTGATTCCTATCAACCTCTGTGAATGAGTCCTCTTCTCTGCAGCCGGTGGATGATCTCTAGTCCAGGAGTGGTAGGGCTGTCCAGGGAGACCACCATAGCCTAACACAGCTCTCTTGGGGCAAAAGTTCAACTAGCCGTTAGACCTAGTGACCAAGGATGCCTTCGTTCCTCTTTCAGAGTGCAAGGCTCTCTTTCAAACCTCAAAACAACCTGTAATGGCTTCATGCTGACTATCAACACTACAGCAGGTATTAAGAAGAGGCCAGTGGTGCTACCAACTCAAAAATGGTGTAACTGTTTCTGCATCCTAACAAAAAAATGGTTAGACATTGTAATGCTGTCTGTCCTTTGTAAAATTGAAACAAAATGTTTTAAAAGATTGAATCCAAACAGTCAGTTAGGAAACACAAGTGGGAATCTTGGGACCCCTGTCAGTCTTTGCGCTTCATGGATGGTCTGCTTTGAACCATTTGGCTTGAGGGGACTTTGGACGCCATGTATGGTCTTTAGTTTGTGTCTTTGTGAGAGGAGCTGGCTCGTCCCAGCTTCCTTGCCTTTATCTCCTTGGTGAAAGTAAAATATGTAATAAAGCTATTCTTAAAACTGACCTGATGTGTGTCCTTTCCTTGCCTCTGCTGTCTCTGTGGCAACGATATTCTCCTCTTGGAAGGAGATCTGGGGGAAAATTTAAAAACATCTCACAGATGCACGAGACAGAAGAAGAAGAAGAAGGAGAGAGAGAGAGAGATCCCCTTTGGAGCATGTAGACCAGCCCACTCAGCCCCTCCAGGTTCATCTACACACATACTTCACATATCAGACAACACACCGAAAAGCTGACATCTTCCCACTCATGCTGAAAACCTCAGGCCCGGTCCTTTACACTATAGTCTGTTGGCTCTTTGGCCTGTTTCCAGAGGAAAGGACTAGAATGGAGGAAAGAAAGTTGTCTGGAAGAGGTACCCCAAATAAACACATGGATAGCTACAGACATTAGAGAAAATAAAGGCGCCATTCAGACAGATTTCAGTAAATGCAACCTGGGTGACCTGGTTTTGTCCTGGTGCTCCCTCACCTAAGAACAGGACAGAGCTGAAAACTTGTGTGTGAGGGCCAAGGAAATGCTGGGCTGGTGGGAAAGAGCCGAAGGCTGTTTCTTCATGAGTGCCCTCACCTGTGGAGAAGATATAGCAAGGCTTGGCCTGGAACAGAATGGAAGCTCCTTACCCATCCCCCAACTCCTCCCTACTCAGTCTTGAGAGAAGGAGATGGGAGGCCATGTGGGCTGTTAAACTCCCAGCTGTTTAACTCAACTGAAGACTCCTGGCACATGGTCTCTCAGACTTAGAGATTTTCTAGAATACGTCATTAATATGACAAAATCCTCACACCGATTCAGGGAGGTCAGTCACCCTCTGTTAAGGAACATTCTTGACCTTGCATAGGGCCCCATAATTCTAATCCAGGTGACTCTGACTCCTGAACACAGCCCTCAGTAGCCTGACAAACGTGTATGTGGCACTCCAGGGAGATCGCGGGAACTGTCTTTTCAAGGATCTAACATCCACATAAGCAGGACCCAGCCATTCTCCAGATGCCAGGCACTCTGTTAGGGGCTGGGGCAATGGTGAGCTGAGAGGTCAGTATCCCTGTGCAGAGCCGGCAGCTGGCTTCCCTGCCAGCCACTCTCACCAACAGCTTTTTCCCAAACTCCCCTGGACCTCTCAAGTCCATGAATATCTCCAGATGTCAGAATTACCGTTCTCTTGCCCTCTGGCTAGCTGAATAGTTTTTTCTCACCCATTTTCCACTCTGAGAACAATTCCATTGATCTCGGTTTCTAGCTGGTTCCCAGATGAATCTTGCCCTGACACTTCTACCAGGCTGACAAGTCCCACACTGTGTCTCTAGCTCGGCTCAAGTACAGCAGAGGTCTGTGTTCACCAACACTGAGGGCACACACTGGAGTCCAAGATCAGATACCCAGACTCTGAGGAAGTGCAGGGCTAAGGAGCAGGGACATTCCAACCACATCAGAAGAAGAGGCCAATGATTACAGGGGAGGCCTCAGTGATGGGAAGGGTACAGGCTGCAGATGGCAGATAGGAGAGGAGACGCCAAGCTGCTGACAAAGCCTTCGTCTAGCTGTCATGGGAACGTCCACACAGTCTTGTGCTCACAGAGCTCTGACCCATGCTTCACAGCCCATGCTCACAAATTCCAGAGGCCATGAGGACAGCTAAGACCAACAACAGGCCTGCCAAGTTGCCTCAGTTGCCCGCATGTGTAGTGAAGTCTTTCAGAGGGCAGAGACGCAGTAGCAAGGAGAGCCCCAGTCCTGTGATTTCTAGGTGATAGTTAACCAGGTGCATGACAACAGTGGACCTGTGGGGAAAATACAAACTGATAGAACTGATGTGGACTCGGTTACTACTCAAAAGAGCTATGGAGAGCCTATAAGCACTACCAATGTGTGAATACGGGGGGCCTGTAACCACCACCA
>JAQHUG010000465.1:909973-943509 GCA_028555095.1 Dicrostonyx torquatus | reverse complement strand
CACACACTCACACACTCACATACTCACATACCACACTCACACACTCACACACCACACTCACACACTCACATACCCACACACTACACTCACACACCACACTCACACACTCACACACCACACGTCACACTGCACACTTCAAACAGCTTTTGGAGGGCTTTCAATAATTAGCAGCCCTCTTTGGAGACACTTAGGGACTCCTTTCCCTCAAATGAAAAATCAATCTTGTCAAATTATATAATACATAGATTCTTGACAGATTCTTAACTTTCAAATCAAAATACAAATATCATATAGAATAATTTTAATTTATTTACCCTGCAGTAAAAACTGTCTGTCCTGAAAAGTATGATGAAGATAGGCTGCTAATTTCCAGTCAATGGACACTAATTTTGTCATTCATTAAAAAACAAAGCAAACAAATAAACCCCACAAATAATACGGAGCACTACTTTAGTATTTCCTGATTCACAATCATATGGACTAGTTCCAGTTTCTACCTCTTCCACATCCCCCACTTATGAACGTGGATAGAATTATTTAATGCAAGTTCGATATAGAATTATTGGTCCTTTGCATACATTTAAAATTTAGGTTAAATCAATGACTAATATGGAAAAAGAATTATAATAATAGGGAGCCTACACATTCTAGCCAAGCTCTGTTATTTATTCCTCCTCTGTAAGTAACACACACTAATTGCTGCGAGCTGCCTCACCTAGAGGCTAGGTCACTGCCGCGAATGACTTGTGAAGATGGGGAGCCAGGTTTTGAACCCAGTTATATTGGCTCTGAGTTTTTCCTCCTGGGCAAGATAGTCGGAGGAAGTCACCACCTACCACTCTGCTCTTTTAAGTTTTATCTGTAGGACAAATTCAAACACAGTAAGACTGGATCTGAGGACTGAGGCCAGTGCCTTATCACTCACTACTGGTTGACAGAAATGAAAGGGGGTTGGTCTGGGGTCTCTAGATAAAGTGTAAGGACACTGTAAGACTAAGGAAGAAAACACATCAATCTGTCTGCTTAGAAGGAGCCGTGAACCCACCATGTGTTGACCTAGAATTTCATGTAGGTCATACAATAAACTCTTTCTGTATAAGCCACCACACTCTGGATGTACACTGAATCCCCCTCTCGAAAGTTACGCTAACAGAGTTTTTTTAGAAGAGAGAGTGCCTCCCTCAAGAAAGCTAAGATCCTAGAATGGATTCTAATTTTCTTTTTGTCTTAACCATATTAGAAATAATACCTAATTTAATCATAAAGAATACATGAAATAAATCCAAATTGAAGAACACTCTAAAATACTGAGTAGTATAGTAATTCATAAAACAGTCAAGGTTGTCACAAATAACCAAAGTCTAAGGAGCTGCTGTGGTTGAGGAAGCCCAAGAACGGCATGAGCTGATAGGCTACCTCAAATGGGATGATGAGACCCAGAAAGGGCATCAGGAAAAACCTAGTGCAGTTCAAAAATACGGACATTAGTTCACGGAAATGTGTATTTTTAAATAAATCTCTTTAATTTATCCCTTATTGTATGTGTATGTAGTTGCATGAACTGATGTGCCCTACATGCATGCTGGATCCTACAGAGCACAAGAAGACATCAGATTCCTTGAACCAAAGTTACAGACAATCATGTGGGTGCTGAACTTAGGTCCTCTGGAAGAAGAGCCAGTTCTCTTATCTCCTGAACTATCTCTCCAGCCCACAGTAATGCATATTGAATTTGATTCCATGGCATGACAAAGGCACCTTGATGATATATGACGGCAGCAATGGGGAAAAGCTGGGCTTGGGGCACACAGAACTCCTTCAACACTACCTCTGCAACTTTACACACATTCTAAACTATTCTAAAATTTAAAATGATTTTAAATTTCCTAATTAAGTAATAAATAACTTCTGTGTCTATAGACAGGAAAGTAAAAAAAGTGAATGAGATATCAAATTTCGCAAAGTAATTTGTATAAGTCAGTTGAAATTAAATGACAATATTGAGTTTATTTATAGATATAACAAGATGACAACAGAAATAACAGATAATAACAGCAAGAAAATATTTCTATGTTAATGAGGCTTTCTTATGCAATATTCAATAATCAATACACAAATATTAAGGAATTTTATAAAGTCACAAAAGCTAAAAATATGAGTCCAGGAAAAGACAAAGATCAATGAAACAGAACAGCCAGCCAAAGGGGGAGAGGGGACAAGAATGACTAATTTAGTATAACTAATTAATAAATAATTGAGTCAAATGTGGAGAAACTCATTAAAATTTTAAAATAATTTTATTTTAATCCCAAATGAAAACGCTAACAACCTTGAGATTGCAGAGACATCTCTATAGTTAAGAGATTTCTGCTTCTTCAGAAGACCCAATTTGGGTTCCAGTACCACAAATGGTGGCCCACACGATATGTAATTTCCGTGACAGGGGATCCAGTGCCCGACACCAGGCACACACAAGGTGCATACAGACAAAACATACATATAAAATAAATACATATTTTAAAAAAACTAATAACCTTAAAATTAAACATTGCTGAAAGATGGATAACTGGAAACTTAAGTAGGGTCTCTAAGTGAGAAAAGATAAGCAAGAATAAGGAAAAATACATTTTATATGTCTAAAAATGCAAACATAATTTCATAGCACAGTAAAAAGCAGGAGGAGAGCATGGGACAGCATGGACAGCCACACGTGTGTACCTGAACCCAAATCCCTAGAACCACATAAAAAGCCAGGCATGGCCATGTGCACATCTACAATCCCAGCACTAGGGTAAGTGACCACAGACAGAACACTCACCAGGGCTTCCAGGTCACCAGCTCAGCTGCTCTTGCAGAAAGCTCACATTTGGTTCCCAACACCCACATCAGGCAGTCCACACCCTCCTGGAACTCTAGTTCCAGGGGATCCAGTGTTCTTTCCTGTCCTTCGTGACCACAGCACTAATGCAGTGCACACGCAGACAAGCAGAAACAGACACACGAGATCGTTAGACATATGCATGCACATATACCACACACATGCATACACCACTCACACATACACATGTATACCATACAAAGAGTCACACACATACACACATATACCACACACAGACACACACATGCACATACACCACACACATATATGTCACACACATACACATTACAAAAAAAAATCTGGGAGAAAAATGTATTTACAACCCACAGGACCTACAAGAGAATATTATCCTTAGAGTATCAAGAAGAAACTAATAAAAAAGATGAACAATCTCTCAGAAGCAAGAAAATGTCATGAAGGAAAATTCATAAATGTACAAAATAAATACCAATAAAGATGCAAAACTGTTCACCATTAGTAATCAGAGGAAATACACATATTAAAGCAACAATCCGGCTTTATCCAGTTGACAAACAACACAATAAAAGGTGTTGGCAGAGGCATGTGGAAATAATACTCTCATACAATGCTTGTGGGCGTCTAAACTGGGACATTCTTCTAGGAGGACACATTTGCAAGGATAACAGCAATAGCAATAATAACGATGATAGCCCTGGGATTTAGCTTGCTATGGGTCACAGCATGGCCCAAGTATTCACCAGGGATTAACCCCTTGTGTTTCATACAACTACCATGCTCCAGTCACCGGGGAGGAGTTCCTCCTCCTGAGCCACCCAAGGCCACCCAGCCAGCAGGTGGCAGAAGTGGAATCCAGTTCTAAGTGGAATGATGCCACACTGCCCTTGCTGGAACACAAAACAGGACATAAGTATAATGACCCCGGGAACTGCTTCTAGGAATTTTCCATAAGAACTGAAGGCCAAAAGATGGCTTAGCAAGTAAAGCTGACTGTCACAAGTAGTTCAAAATCCAGACCCACACGGTGAGAAGGAAGCTAGTCCCCCAAAACTGTTTTCTGACCTCAACATGTGTGCTTGCATACATGCATGCTCAGAGAAATAAACAAGCTAAGTGAAATAAAAATAAAGAGAAAAGTGAAGAAAACAATTGGCCATGTTTATTACGACAGTTCTGCAACAATAGGAGGAAAGTAATCATAGAAACTTCTAGTAGAGATTGATTAAACAGACATTATTGTAGAATGCATTTGGCCATTGAAACAAACTACAGAAAATATGATATGCTATTGTTTAATGAGAAAAATTACTATAAAATAATAAATATGGAATTATTCTAAAATAATGCTATGTAATCTAGACCTAAAGATAACTTCTTTTGTGATTAATGTTGTCTACATTTTCCAGAAGTTCTAAATAAGACAGAGAAACCCTGCTCAGAAAAAAGAATTACTGAGTAATGAAAAGTTAGATACTTTATTCATTATTGCAAAAATAAAAATAAGTCAGAAAAGCATATTATACTTTGATGGTGAGAGTTTCTACAGTAATTTTTTTAAGACAGGGTTGAACGATGAAATCCCTCTCATTTTCTCCATGCAGTCATTTTTTTTCAGACCTTTGAGCATAAGTATAAACAAATGTGGATTCATGACTCAGAGGATGAAGGAGATCTCTGCTCTATCCCAGGACAGGGGTTTCCAGGGACCCTGCTCTACCAAGCAGCCTCGAAGCCTGACTGTGTAGAGGGACTTGGGATACATGGATGGCAGAGAGTGCCAGAGGAAGGGAGTCTTGTCACAGCATGTGCAGATTGATGTTAATACCATGTGCTGTCTAACATCTGGAACCTTGAGAGCTGAGGCTACCAGTTAAACCATTAGGGCAAAGTTTCAAGAGCCAGGGCTCAGCTTTCCAGTCCACATGAGGCAGTGTTGCTCAATGTTTACAATGCACTGAGCCTTATCTCTAAAGGTGTCCATCTCTAAAGGCAGACAGTGTTTTGTGGTCTACCAAGCACACTCATGCCCTTCATCCCAATTGAGACTGTAAGCAGATCAGGGGACTGTTGTCACTAGCCCTTGTCATTATGCTACTTGCTGTCTCACCATTTAAAACAGTACACAACCTGAGTGCCAATGGATAGACACAATCAGCAATGGCCATACCAGATGTTTACCTGTCCAATGTAGATAATAATAGCTACTGTTCATGTCTATTGTGGACATGAACTCAAGTCCTGCTCTAAAGTTCCTGACAAGTGGCTGTCACTTTTCAAAGAAAAACAAAGTAGTTAAAATGTTGAGCAGTGGAATCCCAGGCCGTCCTTCCTTCCTGAATGTGTCAGTTATGGCTACCTCAGACTTGTCAAGTCCCATGGGCCTCATGCAGCAGAAAACCTTGCAGAGCTAGGTACGGCTACCTAGGTTCAGCACCATCCACTCCACCCATCTATTCTCCCAGGTGAGCAGGTAGGAAACCCCTTCATCTTGTCAGAAAGAACAAGAAAGGCAGCACCAGAGAAGCCAGGTGGCTAAACCTGATGAGCTTCATAGGCAGAGCAAGGCCTCATTGGGAGGGAGCAGAGCTCCCAGAATGGGTGATGGATGGAGTCCTGCTGATCTGGCCTAGCCAGTGTGACAAAAGCAGGCCGTCACTGATCCTCTTAAGAAGCTTCAAGTCTTCCATACTGCCTTCACTTGGGAGAAGGGCTAACTTCAGCAGAGAATGTTAGCTCTGTTGCTTTCCTGAGTTACCACCACCACCAATTCCAGGCCCCAAACAGAGCTCAGAGTCCCTTTTCCACAGAGTCCTTCCTCTCTAGATACAGAGCAGCTCGTGTCCACAGGGTCTGCTTTCTGCAGCTGTACAAGGTGACTCTGGGCCACAGCAGAAAGAATGGCCTCACTTCTCCTTGACTTCTAAAGATGGCTGCCATGCCGCAACAGAACCCGGAGCACACTGGAGCCTGGCGAGGGCTCAAGCACTTCCGTGCCACACACACTCAGCCGTGAGATGGAAGTATCCACTTGTCAAATTCACATGGTGTTTTAAGAATTATATGACAAGCCGGGCGGTGGTGGCGCACGCCTTTAATCCCAGCACTCGAGAGGCAGAGGCAGGCGGATCTCTGTGAGTTTGAGACCAGCCTGGTCTACAAGAGCTAGTTCTAGGACAGACTCCAAAGCTACAGAGAAACCCTGTCTCGGAAAAAAAAAAGAAAGAAAGAAAGAAAAGAAAAAAAGAATTATATGACATAACTACACCAGCTTGTCAGAACTAATCTATTCAATAACTTATTTGTTTGCTTTATGTGACATTGTCCCACAAGCCAATGTGGCCTGCCAAATTCAGTCACCCTTACTAAGATCTACCTTCTAATCTTCCCCCAAATCATTATCAGAATCTGCTGGTTCTGATGGATTTGTGCTCAATTCTCTTTCCTGGCAATAGGCCTGAACCAAGCTCAAAGCCGCTCAGCTCTTCTTTCGGATGCCAATGATTAAAGTAAAATCTTATGATCAAAAGAGGCAATCACAATTCTTTCTTATATAAAAATCCCTGTCAGTACTCATCTCCTTTGAAATGAAAATTAAAACTATAATCTACAAAAGTGACCAAGCCGCCTGTGTGATATACTGGTGCAATAGTGGCACAAATGTGTGGAATCAACACACCACTCTCTAACTGGAATTAAGGACCATTCCATGAGATGGAACCCATGCCTGACTATGCTTTGGTGACTAAGAACCTGAGCCTGGATAAGCCATGAGCCAAATAGTAATGCTCTACTAAGCAACAGAGCAATAAAATTATTCCTAACGACACTCTGCTCTACCCATAGATCACTGCCTTACTCAGCCATCATCAGAGAAGCTTCTTCCTACTTCCTAACACAGAGACCCACAACAGGGCAATGACAGAGAGTGACAGACCTTGGAACACTCGGTTCTAATGGAATATCTTCATCAAACACCTCTCCTCTGGGTTCAGGGAGCTATGCAGAAGAGGAGGTAGAAAGATTGTAAGAGCCAGAAGGGATAGATGACTCCAAGAAAGCAGTGTCTTCCAGATACAACAGGACCAACACATATACAAACACACAGAGACTGTGGCGACATGCATAAGACATGCACAGGTATAAGCCAGGTGGGTCCCAGCACTGAAAAAGGGGAAGTAGACATGGACTCCCATCCCTGACCAACTAATATCTCCAATTAACATCCTCGTGCAAAGGAAGAATTAGGTTCGCCAATGGAGTCTCACTGGGGATATTAACCACACTTAAAAGTAGGCCCCTAGGGGAAAGGTGTAGGTACCAGGAACCTTGTTGGTGTCATGGCTCAGTAGTTTATATTTAAAACTTACTTTAAAAAGAAGAGGAAGAGGAAGAAGAAGAAGAAGAAGAAGAAGAAGAAGAAGAAGAAGAAGAAGAAGAAGAAGAAGAAGAAGAAGAAGAAGAAGAAGAAGAAGAAGAAGAAGAAGAAGAAGAAGAAGAAGAATGGCAATGGTTGCATAGGTCTTTAATCCCAGTACTGAGGAGGCAGAGGCAGGTGGATCTCTGTGAGTTCAAGGCTAGCATGGTCTACAGAGCTAGTTCTAGAACAGCTAAGGCTGTTACACAGAAAAATTCTATGTGAAAAAAAAGAAAGGAAGGAAAGAAGGAAGGGAAGGAAGAAGGGGAGGGGGGAGGGAGGGAGGGAGGGAGGGAGAGAAGGAAGGAGGAAGGAAGGAAGGAAGGACTAGACCCCTATACCCAGCAGTAGATGACCAACACAAAATTAACTCAATAGTATTTTTGTAGACTTTTTGTCTCATAGTTCTTTGTTTGAACTTTTTTTTGTCTTTGTCTTTTCCTTGTATATTATGGTTTCTGATTTGTGGGGCTTTTTTGGGGTGTGTGTGTGTGTGAGTGTGTGTGTACTTCTTGTGAGTCTTTATTTTTTATATTCTGGTTTGGCTTTTGGTTTTTGTTTGTCTGTTTGCTTTCTAAAGAGAGAAAAAAGGAAGGGTATGGAGTTGGATCCCAGGGGAGGTGAGGGTGGATCTGAGAGAAGCTAGAAGAGAGAAACCATGATCAAAATATATTATATGAAAAAATCTTCAATAAAGTAACAAGACCCTCTTAACATGATTTTCAGACACCCTGTGTGATGTGACCCACGTCATGGGTATCCTTTCATACCCCTAGAGTGGCCTGCAAAAATGTCTTGCCACCAGCACACTTCTACATAGCCTTTCCTGTCTGCCTGCCTTTACCTGTTTTGCCCTCTAACGTATCTCTGAAGGATCTTGGCCCAAGCATCTTTTCTTTATGATGTAGACACACCAATGTGATCAGTCAAATAGAGTCATCATTACCGAGATCAGAAGGTATGCTGATCTACACTTCTGCTCTTTGTGAGAGCTCCCGGAGTGTGTGTGTGTGTGTGTGTGTGTGTGTGTGTGTGTGTGTGTGTGTGTGTCTAGTATACTGTCTTGCAATCATCCATTTGCATTTCTGTACTCCATACTACAAGATGAGACCCTTGAGAATAGAAACTGTGTCATTCTCAGCTTTGTAGCTGCTGCAGCTTCTTGTCAATAAAGCAATGAATGAATAAGGTCATCTCTTTCTTATTCCAGCATAAGTCTCTGGATTGTACCTTCCATTCCAGTCTACCTACAATCCACTCCATCCCATATCAATCTATCTATCCTCCAGCCCCAGATCCAAGCCTTCCCTTAGCCTCTTGGACACCCAACATAGCAGTCCCTTGTCTGTCAGTTTCTGCTCCCATCAAAAATGTATACTTTTGTATTTACAATGGCACTTAATGATATTTATATTTATTTCTTGTGTGAGCATACAACAGAGATTCCAGTTTAATAGTAAATAATGTTAAAGTTTAAGGTTAGCAGAGATATTGCACAGTAACTTATAGATCCTAACTCATTCCTTCAATTAGTTCTTCTACATACAAGTGGTTCTACTCTGCCTAAATTGTACCACTTGAAACAACAATACCAAGAGGACAAAAAAATGATGCTTGGCTAAAGAAATAGGAAGAAGCAAAATCTGGAGGGTATGTGTGTTCTGTTTACTAGAAGAAATAGACTGTGTTCTGTAACCATAAAGTAATACAACAGAACCTTGAACCAACTTGAAACAAAACTCATTAGCACTTTGCTAAAATGAACCAAATGAATACTCCAGTCTGAACACCTCACATACAGTCTAAGAATAGCAAAGACAATGAGAACAGTAACAGTTCTATAGCCCTGCAGCCATCAGTCAGTCCCAGAATAACACTGGCATTTGTCGAGAGTGTTCTAACCTTTGAGCAGATATCAAGAGTGTTGCATGTGCTGACATTGGCAGCTGTATACAGGATTTATCTGCTATTTACAGCTTCTGTCCTTTTCTGATTCCATTTTCTTGTGAATAAAACTGGGGTAATGTGAGTGAATTAATTACATGAGCATGCTTAGAAAATAGGCTAACATGTACCAAGTCTCCCAAAAGTGGCTTTCTAGGTACTCCCAAGTTGGTTCCTGGTCCTAAGGGTGCTCTACTATGAAATTGCACTCTGGCTCAGACTACTGAAAGAAAATTAAAAACAACAGGAAGCAGATATCTGTGCACTACCATTGTATTTTCTTCATTTGGCAGTTTGTGAGAGACTGTAGGTATGAGTGCACGCTTGTGTACGTGCACCCCGACGTTAGAAGGGGACAGCCTCCTCTGCCACCCTTCCTACTCCTTCAAGGCAGGATCTCTTTCTGAACTTGGGGCATGGCTGCAGTTTCTGCTTACCTAGACTGGAATCTAGCAATACCCAATGATCTTCCTGTGTCCACCCCCCTCAGAACTGGAGCTACCAGTGTGCATGGGACACCTGTCTTGTTTCATGATGCTGGGATCTGAATTCTAATCCTCCAATTATGCAGTGAATATTCCTAACCACTGAACAATCTCTCCAGACCTACCTAACCATTGTATTCTTCTAGCAAAGCCTTATAGCAATATAATAGGAGTAATTTGTATTTCTCATTTTCTTATTTTTTTAAAACATGGTCTCACTACGTAACTCTGGTTGTCCTGGAACTCACTCTGTAGACCAGGCTGGCCTCAAACTCACAGAGATCCACCTGCCTCTGCCTCAGTGCTGAGATTAAAGGTATGTGCCACTATACCTGACCAAATATATTCCTTCTCTACTTTTAAATAACTATATCATTCATTTAATAAGGACACATTTCAAAAATAGCCTTGAGTTTTGTCTGCAGTCATTGACAACAGAACACCCCGTGAGCCTGTCAGCTTAGAAATAGCTGAGTATCTGGGGTGGAAGCAACTTTAAATTGCGAACGATGGTGGTAATCAACAATATGACATTACACCTGTCAGCACTGTGTACCCCAGCATGGTCCAAATGCTCACACCAGTAAATCGCTAACCCCATGGATATACGTATGCTATGATCCCAATTTACAAAAGGGGAAAGTGACTCTAAGTATGCCCAATACTTCAGATCATGTGACTAAGGTGTAACAAGTATCTCCTCTGCATCCAGTCATTCCAGCCCCAGGATCCAGCCTCTTAACTGTTGTGCTAATTTATTACTGAATGAAAAAACAAAAACACAAAGCAAAACAAAGGGAATGGAAAGAAAGACAAAATAAACTACTCAGGTAACACAAGATACACAGCCATCTGATTTATAAATACATACATTGAGGTAATGAAATAAGGGGAAATCCCCACCAAATTATAACAACAGCAGAGGAGCAACTGTAGGAGCAACAGTTGGAAATGGTGGTCACAAAGAATCTCATGCCTACCCAAAATAGATAAGTATTTAAAAGAGACAACATCCCAGTATTGTAAAGTAGTTTGAGTTTTACAAAATAAAAACCATCAGAAGGAGCCCATTACTTCTGCATTAGATGCATTATCAAATATTAAGGAAGAAAAAGTTGTCTTAAGGCACCTTTCACCCAATAAGGGAAAATCCTCCAAAAGCCCCACAATAAATCCATCCTAATTTCTCAGAGACCTTCATCCCACCCTCTTCCTCAGTGCCACAGAACTCATTTCTTACTTTTACTCCAATGTAATTATAATTCCTTATGATTTTGTCTATTTTTCTAACTCTTGGTTCTTGACTGACACAGAGTAATTTAGCTTCTCTTCTAAGGCCCTGTACTCATGTGGAAATGGCCGCGTATCCTTCAGTCACATCCTCTAGCTGGCTGCAATGGTGGTGGTAGAAACAGTGGTGTGGATAAGGACAGATCATGGTGACAACGGTGGAAGTAGCTGTGATTGTTACGTGAATGAGATGGTGGTGGTGGAGGCTTGTGCAGAGGTGACAGTGATAGACTGGTGGTACCTGAGGTGCAGTGGGTGGCAGCAGTCACGGTAAGGAGTAATGGCGCTGATGTTCATGGTGAAGATGACACCGAAGGTAATGTTGGCCATAAAGGTGCTGTTACTAAGGCGGATATTGCCGTGGTAGCAGGGGAGGCGATGATGATGATAATGAATGGAGGTGGCACTAACATTCAAAGTTATCACAGCAGTAATGAGGAGTGGCGGAGGTGGTGGTGTTGACAATGACAATGAGCAGGGGTGGTAGTAGGAATAGGGTAATGATGATGATGACAGAGCAAGCTGATGATAACCGTTCTGTACTTGACATTTGGCAGAGAATTGGAAGCAATGGTGGTGTAGACATAGTGCTGGCAATATGAAAATAAAGATGTTAGATTCAAAAAGTGTACAAAGCAAAAAAAAAAAAAAAACCAATGATAATTCTGTCCCCAGGGCTACCAAAGTACATAGAAATAGATGAGAATGGTGACCCCACATATAATGGCTCCCAAGTTGGACTACCAGACTTTGCTTGCTCCTTTCCAGCCACAGAGGTTTGCTCCTAATCTCAGGGTTCTGTGTCCACTCTACTTGGAGCTTATGTAGGATCTTAATTTTACATGTAGACTTGAAAGAAAGAAAAGCTGGAGTAAGGCTATACCAGTATATACTGTTCATAGCCAAATTGTAACAATGATGATAATGATGTGACTACCTTAGCTCACTCTGGGTAAGCTGTGGCCATACCTGCTAGAGTCTGGCCATACTAATTGCCATTTCCTATGTGGGAAGGTCACCAAGTAGGAGGTGAGGCCACATTCCAGGAGGGGTGGCAATGCTCCACTGGCCACACCTGTCCCAACATTCCCACTGACACTGAGCCCAGCTAAGGACAGTTGTCTTGTCCTACAACAAACATCAAGGTAGGTAATTAAGCTCAAGAATCAGAAACTAGTTACTGAAAAGGAAAGAAAGAAGGGGAAAGAAAAAGAAGGAGGACGGGGCGAGGGAAGAAGGGAAGGAAAGGGGCAGATCCCCATGCCCACAACAGCCTGTCCAGGCACAGCACAACCGCACCAGCTAAGGCATCTCTGGAACTCATTCGAGCAAAGGCAAGAAACAGTTTGGACTCAAACCAGGTTAGCTCCATCTTTGTCAGCCAAAGGCTCAGCTGAATCACACCCATTGTCATTGAATCACGGGGATTAGGTAGAGTAGGAGCGACAACTAAAGTCACCCTGCTCTCACATGCCCTTGATTCCTTCCTCTGTAGTTTATTGAGCTTCTAGATCTAACATCATGTTGAGCAAGAATGTGGATTAAGTGTGACACCAGCATGCCCTGTCTGTAGCCAACTTGCAATGGTAATGATAGTGATGATGATGGTAATGTCACCAAGGGCTGGCTCTCAAGTAGAACTGGGTGACCGAGACAAGTTCACCCTCCATGAAATCACATCCCTGTAAGGCCACAAATGTAAAGCTCCTCCTAAAGTCATCACTCTTTCTTCCTGTTTTCAAAAATCTGGTCAGCAAGCTCCTCCTGAGTTCTTTGCCGTCTACACACAAAGGACAGCATGGTGTGACAGACCCACAATTCTCTCCTTCATTTTATCATGAGAGACTAACAGGTCAGCTAGAATTCCAGCCTCTTAGGGTCTTCCACTTCATGGATTCCTCAGAGATTCAGCCTGGAATTGACCCAAGACTGAAGGACTAGCAAAATGACTTCTACCCAGAACCTTTGGGGTTTAATTTTCAGACATACACTACACATACACTTGAGCATCCTAACCCACTGTAGTTGTCTCAAACAAGAAGGACAGGCTGCCAGCAATTTTACAATGAGTTTTAAGACTAGAAATTCCTATGCTTTCTGTCTTGAATTTTCAAGTCAAAGCTAGAGGAAACTTTAGATCAACTATTCAGATTCACTCATTGACTCAAATGAGAAAACTAAGACAGCCTGAGTCAAGCTGCCCAGCGTAGCTTAAAACTCAGTTCATTTACCACTGAGCTAGCATGTATGCCCCTGAGACAAAGGCAAGGATATATTTGTTTCATCTAGAACAATGTATAGCAACTACATAGTTCTCAGAAACCATGTACTGATGCCAATGTTGAATTCCATCACAAAAGAAATCAAAGTTACTCAAAAAAAAAAAAAAAAAAAAAAAAAACCCTGAGAGCCTGGGATCCTGGCAAATAGGGCTACCAAGGCTACTAGCCAAGGCTCAGGTACTTCTGAGTGTGCAACCTTAACACGCTATTTACATTCCCCACACTTCATTCACTTCTGTCACAAGTGACGTGGAGGGTGGCGAGGGTCGACAGAACATGGAGAGCTCTGTGTATAGGATACGGCAGATAGTTAGAGCCCAGTGAGTGGCCATTGTTACCATTGACAGTAACACTGAATGACTTGGAGAAGAAAATAGATAAGAACAGACAGAGCAAGATTAACCAAAACTTTGGTCCAACATGAACCACAGAGGGCACAAACCCTGTGACCCCACTCCACATCCTCTAATTGACACTTGACATTTTGCCAGATTCTTTTGCTTCTTTTTGTTTGTTTTTTTTTTTTTACTACAGTTCTGACCCTTATTCACAGAGTGCTGAGTAGGTAGAGACCCCCTAATTTAAATAAACTGTCAACCTTCACTTGAAACACTTGGGGCACTTGGAGCTTTAATCAACGCCAAGTTTTTCCACTAGCTTTACCAAACAGACCCTGTGTAGTCATCACAGCAGCCTCAAGTCATCGGCCAAACAAATCCACTTTACACATAAAGAGAAGGCTCAGAAAAGTTAAGGAATGCAGTGTAATCCTGCAGCAGGCAAGGCACTAAACCAGGCTTATACCGCAGATTTCCTGAAACCAAACCCATCACTGAAGTCTCTCCATAAAGCATGGATCATTCTCAGGAATGAGTTAGAAGCAGAATGGAAGAGTCTGGGCACTCTAGGCTATATCAGAAGCTCCTAGGACACATTGTCTAAGCATACCTCTGGCCTTGTCCTAAGATGATGCTCAGATTCAGCTCCTGAAACTTGAGCTGCTCTGGGTCCGCAATCTGGTCCTGATGGGCAGGTGGGTCTATGGCCACACGGAGAAGGGAGTCTGCTCTAGAACCTCGGTTGAACACAGCAGGACACCTATATCACACCACACTTCCCGGGAGACCTGTGCACCCTCCTTGGAAAACAGTAAAGGAAAGCATGGGAAAGACCCATTTGTCTCCGCCACAATGTCTCCTAGATCTGCGCACCGCCTCAGCTGCTGTATATTTAACACACTTCTCCAAGTCAACTCTCTGTCTGCACTTGCTAAAATTATTTTTTAAAACATTTTCCTACAGTGTTACCTTCCTTTACCTCACCCCTAAGCAAACACAGCTATAAAAAGTCACAGATCTGGAATACTAGCACACATTGAAAGAGACACACAATTACTCGAATAGGGAGGGCTCATGATTCACTAGCAGCCTCATGTTTCAACTCCTCAGCAGTCTACAAGGAGAAACATGTGCTAATTAGTAGGAGGTGCAACCAAGTGCCAGGAATAATTTAATCTAGATACTGACATCACATTTGTGTTGAAAATGAAAGAACAGTAATTCATAAACCACTGGTGGCAAATAGTTTAAAGCTTGCAAAATGACATAACCTGACTTTATCTCTTCAGGGGTCTACTGGTCTCATGGCCTTTGGGACTCACTGGAATGAAAGCAGAGAATCCTGAACTGCCTGTGGGCAGGTGGTTATTATTTTCTCCAGACTAAAACTAGCCCTGCCACAGATCTGGGAAAGAGTCTTCTGTCTTTCCTCCTCTCTTTCCTTCCCTCCATCTCATTCTTTCTTATCTTCTCATGTACTGACCATGTGTCCACAGACTCTGGACTTATTAAAAGCTCCAATTCCATCCCTGCTTTTTGAGGAGCAGTCTTGCTGGAACGGTGGAATATGGGAAGAAAATGTAATACTGTCTCATTAGGCCAAACACCTGACACCCAGTCCAGGAGGCTAGCAACCAGAAGTGGGCAGTCACCTGTTGGGCCAAAATTATCTCAGGGCCTATACTTCGAGGCCTGTAGGACAGAGAAAACCCTGGTTCGAGTTTGAGTGAGGATGAGACAGCAAAAACTAGATAGATGTCCCTCCAGCCAGGGGGAGGGTTTAGCTGCCTCTCATGGGCTGGAGGTACCCCACATCACAGGATGTCACTCACAGTATTAAACTGAGTTCCTGCTTTGACTCGCTTGCCTCTGATTGTCCTGCGTAGTGGGTGGGGCTGTGGAAACGGGCAGATAGCGCACTCACCTTTCCCTGGGAATAAGGAGGCTCAGGGCCTAACAATCACCCACTTTTTTTCCTACTAGCATCCATTGTGGCCATATCAGTTGTGCTAGATAAGTAAGACAATGAACAAGTCCTAGCTCGGCTTCCTAGGGGGTCCTCAGTCTGACCGGAAAACAGGATTACTAGGCTGCAGGAGGAGGTATTCTCCCAGTTAGACTGTGAAGCCCTGTGGTCGGAGCCATCGTGGACAGAAGGTCTGCTAAGAGGTAGACATTACACAAATCCAAGGAGGAAGACTATCTTGCAGCTAGAGACAAAAGCAGAGCAAGAGATGCAAGGCATAAACAGCCTAACTCAGCAGGAAGGGCAGAGCTGCGTTTGAACAGAGGAAGTCAGGCAGAAACCTGATTATGAAATGAGGACACTGAAGAATTTTAGCAAAAGAAAGGTTTTGGCAAATCTACTGCCTTGCTAGAGGTAGAGATTTTGACGAACCATGTGGGTCAGTTCTACAGCACCATTGCTAGAGGTGACAATGCAGTCACTAAGCACACCAAGAGCTGACAAATGAGAACCAGAGAGAGAGAAGCCCCTGGGCCAGGGAGGAGAGCAGCAATCTATCTGCCATCCCAGGGAAAGGGAACTGGTTCTTGAGAAAGAGCGGGATGAAAGAAGAAATGCTGACACCTAAGGAAGGCAAGGGTTATGTACATACATCACACATGTATCAAGGAAGGCAAGGGTTATGTACATACATCACACATGTATCACACACAGACAGATATACATATATCATAGGCATAAGTGTGTCTGTGTATCCCTCAAACACAGCCATGTGAAGGAGCACAGATACATTTATACACATCACACACATAGATACATGCACCCATGAATGAACACATAATGTTTATATATCATTTGTATACACAGACATACAAACACATTTGCACTCAAAAGCAGTGTGAGAGCCAGGCTCGAGTCTGGAGAAAGAGACAGTTTTCCATTCTCCAGTCTTAACAAAAATGTCATCAGTTCGAGGATTTCTTCTGTCCTCTGCGTTCCCCAAGCCTTGGCACTTAACTATCAAGCATTCTAACTGAATTCTTTTCCAGATAAACCTCTAGGCTGCCTCCCCGCCCCGCCTCCAAGCCTTTGTGTCCTTTTACCCACACATCAAAACATAGTTTTTGACCACACATTCTCGAGCAAATTCTGGCCCGGGGGCTTTGTAAAGAAAATGTGATATTTAAGGAAACAAGACAGAATCAATATGCAAAAAGAAATCAAGAATTCTACAAAGCAAAACAGAGGCCAGCGAACTGAGGCACAAGATAATGTCCAGGCAGTCAAGAAGAAAAGTTTTGGGAGGAGAGAGGCAGTTTACACACAACAGACCTTCCTCACTGGCCTTGTAAACCCCACCAGGTCTCAGGTAGGCAGGGAAAGAACCCAAAGCAATCCAAGGGACACTGCAGGGCTGCTGGAAAGCCTAAGATGGGACGTGAGTAATGAGAATGCATCAATAAAACCTACGGTTACAGAGACCACAGAGTGGCGTTGGGATATTTGTCCCACAGTATCACGAGAGCTCCCAAAGGTGAAGCTTATACGAAAAGAAAGCATAACAAGAGAGAAAAAGCGAACATTTGACGCCTTGCATTTGGATACTAGAATTCTAGGGAACTTTGCTTTGCTGTCTGTTGCTGTTGTTAATGAGCTGTTTGCTTGCTCATTTGCTCAGAGTAAGTTACTAGTGTTATAATTAATTAAAAATCCTGCAGGACCCCCGGCAGCAGTAGGCAGCAGAGACGTTGTAGGTTCCCAAGCAGTGGTAGCAGGCCATGTGGAGGCAGGCAGCGGGCCCTGAGAGCAGCCAGTCCCAGGCAGAGATGGCTGCCAGTCCCCGAGCGGTGGCTGGTCCCAGGCAGGGAGACACGTGGCGGGCGGGCAGGAGCCAGAGACATGGATAGGCACGCCATGCAGAGTGAAGTTAAATGTTTATTAGGGTTATGGAGGGGAAAGGGGAGAAGAAGAGAGACAGAGAGAGAAGGAGAAAGAGAGAAGATAGAGGAGAGACAGACAGAAGTGGGGGGAGGGGAGAAGTGGGGAGAGAGAGACAGAACCTGCCTCTCCGAGAGGAAGATGAAGAGAGAGTGTTTTCAGGCCAGAAGCTGAAGATCAGCCTGCCTCAGCGGATGGGGGGTGGGCGGGCGTGGCTTTTCTCTTAAAGTGCCAGAATCACAACAACGAGTGGCCCAGTTGCCACCACCAGAGGATTCACCCCCAGAGCACAAACACACAACATGCAATGGCACGGGTACACACTCACACAAGTCAATCTTTCCTCTTGGTCCAAAGCAACATAAGCCAGTTCAAGAAGACGGAAGCAACACAGACTACGTATGTCTGTCTTAACTCTGTATAGCCGTGCACACCCTTGCTAAAAACACTCCGCAGGGGCGATTCTTCACACAGGTCACCTTCACTCATCCGCCCTTCCTGCAGCACTCTCCCTGTTCCCCCACTCTCCACTTGATGGGGAAAATGCTTTCAGAGAGAACGATTACCAGACTTCTCAAAATTCCTGATTGGAGCTTGAGGCTGGCTGGTCCTAGAGAGGACTGAGGTCCCCACACTTCCTTCTCAGAAGTTTGTAGCTCCCATCACCACGGCTAGTCTCCTCACTACTTCTGTCACTTCCCGTGCCTCCCTTCTTCCTGCCCAGAGAGGGGTGCCATAGGGAGACGGGGTCAGAGGGACTGGGTCATAAGTGACTTAGACTGACTTTATGGACAGCAAAACTGGAGCCTGGAGGCTAGTATCTTGCTGAATTCACAAACTGTTGGTACTGAGGCTGGGTTTAGCGCGCGCATGCGCGCGCGCACACACACACACACACACACACACTCCCCAGTGAACTGACTGCATGTAGTCAGAGTCAGAGAAAGAATGATGCAGGGAATATTCTGAGAAACAGGAAGCAGGAGGTGAGGAGGAAATGGGTACTTTGAGTAGATGATGGGAGAAAATCAATGGGTGTGCTCAATTTGTTTAAGCTGGTTTAATGGAAAATTAGGTCAGTTTTTATACCCCAAGGCCACGAAGCTAAATTCTCATCATCTCTTTAGTTGAGGAACAGACATTTATCAAGTATTTACTCTGAGGTCCATCTCTGAGCTGGGTGAGACTGGAGATGTAGGTTCTGACTCCACAGACCAAGGCATCCCATCAACTAAACTGCAATGGCTGTTATGTTTATAAACAGTGGGGAAGTGTGTCCTGGGGTCATTCACCTGAGTGCAACAGCTATTGAAATAAGAGCTACAACTTGAATAATGCTCAAAAAATTAACAATAACCAATGAGCCAGAAGTGTAGGGTTTATTGGTAAAGACAGAGACTGGATCTACCGTCCATTTGTGAACTTCCAAAAAGTTGTGGCAATAGAGAAGTGGCAACAAGGGGTCTTTAACAACAGCATGTCACCAAAATGGTCTCCCCACTCCAAGGAGTGACACAGAAGACACAGGAGTCTGAGATTATCCTGGGCTTTCAGGACAGACCCTGTCTCAAAAAAAAAAAAAAAAAAAAAAAACAAGATGCAAAGAATCCTTACCCTGCCAAGCTTTGCAGTGGCCTTGAGTCAAGGGAGCAGCTCAGCCTGGACAGCTGAAACTGAAGGGCTGTGGGTTTGAAGAGCTTCTTCTCTTCCCTCTCAGTCCTACTAATTTCCAGATTCTGTTTGACTTTAGGCTCAATTAAAATAACACAGATAAAGGATGGGCTAGTTAAGGGTCCAACATTCTTAAGCCACCAACTGCCGCATTACACCTGAAAAGCCCCTGGCTCTGTTCCTTATCTCAGAACCCAGCTGGACCACAATGCTGAAACCACTCACTGCTCCTCCCTTCTTGTAAAGTTTACATTCTAGCTCAAGATGTGGTCCCTGTCCCCTCAGGTTACTCAGCAGTAGTTTTCTTGTAAAAGCTGGGCCTTGCCTTTATGAGATTTCTTCCAGGACAGAAGCTAACATGCCCAGGCTGACAGCTTTCTTCAGCTTGTCAGAATAGCTATAAAACTTTTACTGTCATTTTAACTATACCATCCCATACTGCCAGCTCCCATACTGCCAGCTCCAAGAAGAACACCGTTCAGGAGGAAACCAAAACACACAAACGAAATCTGTAAAGGGAAAAGTGCCGAGTGGTACCCCCCAGGAAGCCGAGTCTAGTGCTGGTCTGAGGAATCGTTTAGCCTGTCTCCGACTTGAGATCTTCATCTATCTCTGAAACTGAGAGAAGACTGGAAAATAGCCACAGGAGCTTCCAGCACCGTGAATGGGTGGAATTGTCCCAGAAGTCCTGGGAACATTCAGGAATGCATCCTCTGCTCCTGGCCTCAGAGGGATATTGAAAAGACTGAAGCCAGGCGGTGGTGGCACACACCTTTAATCCCAGCACTCAGCAGGTAGAGACAGGCAGACCTTTGTGAGTTCAAGACCAGCCTGGTCTACAAGAGCTAGTTCCAGGACAGCCAAGGCTGTTCCACAGCTCAGCTTTGACATTTGTCTGTCCGCTATGATGGGGCGCGGGGGACAAGCACAGGGGCACTCACGAGCTTGAGCACTCTAAACCTGGCCTCACCACCAACAGTTTTGAACTGACCAAGACATTAGCTTCCAGGCTTCAGTTTTGCCATCCATAAAGTTGATCTGACTAGGTGGGATGGTGGGAGTGACAAGCACATGTGCAGAGTCAGAGGAGCGAACTTAGGCTGCTTGGCAGCTGGCACCTTACTTGCTGAGCCATCTCACCAGACCCAACACTGTCCTTGACACTTCAAAGGCTCTGAGAACCTGAGCAAATTCAACACCTTCAGAGATACTTCACCATTTACAAAGGAGGATAAAATGTGATTAAGAGCACAGGACTGTTGAGGAAAATCGAACAGTGCCAGCAGGAGACAAGCCTATGAATATATTCACGTGGAAAGTGTGCAGGCCTGGGTGAGCAGTGTGCCTAGATGTACTGCTTATCCTATCTGCAGCCTTAAGCTCTTGAGGACCTTTAAATGATTAAGCGTAGTCTTCACCACTAGCAAAATAACGACCTTCATGAATACCCAAAAGAAGGCCAGCCTCGGTCCACATCCTGATTAAGACTCAGCACAGTGAGACTTTAAGGTGCAGAGCCTTCCCCGGGGACAGCTATAACTCAGGAGAGAAACCAGTCCACCAGATGTGCATGAGCAGGTACAGAACTCACAACAACTACAGCAGAACAACTCTCTTGTGTGGTACATGGTAGCTGCCGCCGTACAGAATGAGCTGAAGGGAGATGTTGATTCAAATTCTTTTCCTAGAGAGAGAATTCTACCACAGAAGCAGCCTCTCAAACCTCAAAACCTTTCTCTCCACTTAACAACCAGGGACAACCTTCACAGCCAGGAAGTCAGAAGAGAGGCAGAAATGGTAGCCTCACGGGGGTGCCTGGACTCTGAGACTCTTCCTGGACCAGACTTAAAAGCTGTTTATTAACCATGAAAATGGAAAAAGTCTTCAAACCTCTGCTCCTGCGATGCTGAGTTCCCACACTCCAGCCCTGTGTGCATTTTATTCTTCACCAACCATTTGTTCTGGTTTGAACTTCAGTTAGAGAAGCAGCCGGGGTTTAGTCATGAGGACACAGGTGTGCAACTCTAGATTCTTAAAAGTTGTGATAAGCAATCTTAGAGTAAACCAAAGCTCCCCGAAACCAAGGGACATATTCTTGCCTCAGTCTTGGGCCCTAAGAGCCAGGGGCCTTGTGCCTCCCATCAGAGAAGCAGCCTTCTCAGAGATTCCAGAACCTTCCTTCCCTATGTCTTTTCCAACAGAGCTTGTAAACACAGCCTGATTTTACATCACAGTACCGAACATTCTTACACTGTCTTTCTCCCTCCTCTCCTCCTGCTAGGAAGATACTTGCGGAAGTTGGGGGCTCCAGCAGAGATAAGCTAAGCCTAGAAGGAAGGAATCTTCACCATTTGTGGTTTATGAATCAGAGGCTGAGATTTCTCTAAGATCTTACCCGTGATTGTATACAAGACCCTTAACGCCCACAACTGAACTGTCTCACTCCTAACTGTCTGAAAGTCTCGAGAGTCCTCAGTTCCAGCAAGACTCACCAAACACCAACACTCAGAACCTCGTATTTAAGGCTCCGTCCCCCTCTACAAATACAAGCACAGGTGGGGTCAGGGGCCATGGACCAATTGATTATGTTGCACAGGTCATACATGCTAGTGAGTGTGCATTTCAGGGTTAAGTGTCCAAAGCCTATAAATCTCAAAAATTTGATATGCCAAGTCTTACAAAACCCCAAATATGCATGTGTCATAAGTCGACAGAAGCCTATCATTTCCCGGCTGATGTGACACGAAGTGGTAATCAGTTTTTTAGACAGATATCTCAGTAGGAACACTCTTGGTGCAGGGGATTACACAACAGGTTTCTAGAACACTCCACACAACATTAGTTAAGAACCAAGAGCCACAGATCTAGTGCCACTGTAAGGCCCCGTCCCCTACGTGGTCTGCCTGTTGACAGAGTGGATATACTATTTAGAAGGGGTTTTTTTCCTACTAAACAATATATCGGGTGACAAAAGCAATCACAGAGCGTTATTCTCTCCAGCCTCCTTCCCTAACTGCACAAAAAACACTCGCCTTCTGGATCTCCCTGGTGTTTAACATAACATCTTGTACACTGGTGCTGCCTGTACCAACGAACACAGAATTAGAGTCTCAAATTTACCTCATAGATGAGAATAGAACAGTGGTTAGTACATGCTAGAAAGGGAAGGAAAATGGAGCAGCTGGAGGATGCATGATGGGTACCAAAACATAGTGAAAAAGAATAAATTCCTATGTGCCTTGTCACTGTAGAGTGATTACCATTTACAATAATATGTTATATATCTCAAAATAACTATAAGGAGCTCAAAGTTCCCAGAACAATAGAATGTTAAATATTTTGTTCTCATCATTTCACATGTATCAAGTTATCACACTCATGGATGTCGTGCCATCCATTGGAGCACGGGAGGCCCATCTGGAATCAGAAGTTATTGAGGAAGGAGGGTAGGAAATTGGGAAGGAGTGTGGAGAGGTCGTGGGGAAACTGCAGAGAGGGAGGAAGTTGGATATGACCAAAACACATTGCATATATGCATTAAATTCTCAAAGAATACATTTCAAAATAATAAATAACAAGATTTTCTAATCTTATTGCATGTTTCTGGCTAGCCTGAAACTCATTATGCAATCCAGTTTGGCCTCAAACTCACATACAAGCACCTACCTCTGCTGCACAAGAGCTGGGATTAAAGGCACGGCTCCATCACAACCAGCTTAATAAATAATATCTTTGAAGAGAGCTTTGGGACATGAGGAGATTTTTTTAAATTATTCTTTTGATTTAGTTTTACTCAGTTACCATTAGAAACCATCTCATTTGGAGAAATCAATGATTATGATATCAAATAGGTAGCCCATTATGACCCAGCCCAGTGTGTTTCCATCAAGGTCTGTTGACACTGACAGCAACAGGTGTCATTCTGAGTGCCTCAACAGTGACACCACTTGGCACATGGCTGATCATGATTCAGATGTGCTTTCCGCACGAAGCATGTTGGTTTCAGAGCCTAAGTATGAGAAAAAGAATGTAAAATGTCTCTGTTATATTTTTATATTTATTAATATTTGAATATAGTAAAGTAATAAAGTATATTAAACTCAAAAAAATTCATCCCAGTGGATCACACACAAAAGACGTGAAAATGAAAGATAACTCTTAAGGAAAGGAAAGGTCAATGGGAGAAGAAGGCAGTGAGAGGGGAATGAGGATGAAAATGACTAAATTTGATTGTGAAGAACATGAAACTGTCAATTAAAAATGAAAGAATTATCACACTATAATCCATAAAAATACAGCAACTGGGTCTCAACTAAAATTAAACTATTAGACATTTCGAATTGTTAGTGTTTGGAGCAGATTATACTTGTGTTTTTCCAAAGTTTAAAATCCCACTTAGAAATACTGTGGTCCTCAAAACCTTTAGGACTATATAAAAGACTGAAACTGCATTTCTAGCTCCCACTCTGTACAAAAACCAACGCAAAACAAAACTAAACCTGTAACTTAAGACCCAAAACTTTTAAGAGTACTAAGGGAAAACACTTCAGGACAGAACACAGGCAATGACTTCCAGAAAGACCCCAATAGACAAAGTAATTACAGAAAAAAATTAACAAATGTGATTGCAAGAAATGCAAAAGGTTTTGCAATACATAGGAAACAAGAGAATAAAGAGACAGCCTGGAAAATGGGGCAGTGGCATCTTCACCAGCCACTCACCCAGTGGGCGACCAAGATCCAGAATATATAAAGAATTTTAAAATCTGAACATCAAAAAGAACAGATGATCTAATAAGTAAATGTGCAAAAGAACGAAACAGGCACTTTTAAATGGCCAAAAGTTTGACATTTTAGCCGTCATGGATATGCAAACCAAAGCTGTGTGGAGATTCCATGTCACTCCAGTCAGAGTAGTTTCCAACAAGAGAGAAGGAAACAGACAAAGTGGTAAGAATTTGACGGGGTCGAGAATACTAATAATGCTGATGAGAATGTAACTAAGTTCAGCTACTACAGAAATCCTCCGAATATGGAAAACACAGCCTGCATATGATTCAGCTATACCACCTCTGGGTGTACACCCAGAAGAAACAAGTCAACTTACTCTAGCATTGCCTGTAGAACTTTGCTTATTGCATCACAACAGCCAAGTTATGGAACCAGCATAGGTGTTGATTAGATAAGAAAATGTGGTATACATGCACAGTAGAATTTTTCCAACCATAAAGGAGAATAAAATATATAACTTTATTTTATAATCAATGACACTTAAACACCAAAGAGGAATGAAAGCCATGATTTCTAAATTACAAAATTGCAGACTTCTCTTTCCCTAAATGCCCCACTGACTGCATGGTAACTTGGACTTTTCCTACAGACTAGTGAGAACATGGTAATGGGCCAATATGGTCCACAGAGCAGTGCTAAGAGCTACTTGTTCCCATGTGACTAAACAAAATGACTCTTTTATGCTGGTGGCAACCACTATCAAAAGAGGATGCTGTTTTCCTTCAAAGGCACCATAGTGCTAGCTTCGAGCTGAGAAACTTGCCTTCTCAAACAGCTCCTGGCTTCTCTCTAGTGTATCCTCTAAGGACGGAAACACCCAGGATCCTCCTTTGTTCACCTGAGTTCACAGTGTCCAAATGAAACAAGTGCCACAAGTTTCTAAAAGCCAAAGTCTAATCAGGATCATTTAGCTCATTAATGCTCCCCCATAATTAAGTCAATTTCTGATTAGAACTGTCATTTCGACAGAGCTGGGTGGAGCAAGGTTCAACTGTGGTATCTTAATAGCAACTGAGTTCCAATTATGAAAGAAGGGGAAAACACTTTGTTCTTCATACACAAAGGGGCTGCTCTTGGCTCCAGGGTCTTCAGAGAAGATTTGAGTCAATCTCATAGGAGAACAGCTGAGTTGGCTGCACACTCCTTCTTGCCAATAGCGTCCAAGCGTAGGCTTGATTTGAAGTGAGGATGTGCTGTCCTGTCAGAAAATGGAAAAAATAGCAGCATCAGGCAGTAGGCAACACATTTACACTTTGTAACTATTCCTTCTTCCAGCTCGTATGAAATAGATACTAGGATTCCTGTTTGGTAGACAAAGCAAGTGAGGATCAGAAAGCCTGACCACTCCGCAATCCACAGCTACTGGACTCCCCCATGGAGGGACTGCATGAGCTACTGTGACTTTGCCCGTGGTTACACAGGTGACAAGCAGTGAAGGAAAGACCCAAACCCAGTCACCAAGTCCATTCCATTCTATGGCTGCCCCTCAGAGGCCTGAGTCACCATGTGTCATCACAGAACATCTGAGACAAAGGGCCATGGTGGAAGGACCCCAGGGTCTATCTTGCTAGTTTTCATCTCTACAAGCAAAGTCAATATCGACCAAAATACCTGCTATCACTAGGAACAACTCAAAGTAACCTAGAGCCGTGTTAGTTACAATGCTGTCTGTGGTGTACCATCCAGAACTGGGAGCCAGAGACTCATAAGCCCTTACAACCAATAGGCAGGATGGGAATACCCCAACAAAGTATTGATGGCACCCAAGTAGCGAAATTGTGGCAAAAAGAGAGTTGGGTTCTAAAGTTTTGAGAATTTCCAAAGTAATGAAGACCAGGAATCAAACAGCAAAATTTGAAAGATACTACTCCTTGGACTAATGTCTGAGATCTCCAGATTCCCTTTAGCCTCTTCACAAGTCTGGAACCTATTCCCCCAGTATCATCCTCTGGTTAATGCATGCAACCCATATCAGACGTTCTGAAAACAATTTCTGCCATCCATTCTGGCTGACAGTCTCCAATGACCAACCTGCTTACAGTTACATCAGAGAAGTGGCCAGTCATGCACTAAAAGCCTATCCCTATCCCAAGAATTCCAAATCTTCATTAATGGGTCAATCCTTTGCTTGCAATCACAAGGAGGTGGGGCCAAGAGTTACTAGTCACGTAACTAGGGCCAGACTCAAGGAGGTGCTTGATCAATAGATGAGTCAGAGCAGGCAAAGAGTATAAAACCTCTGCAGCTCAGATGCTCCTCACATCACCATCACCTCCTTCCCTCACTCAGCTCCCCTGGTGCTTTGGGTAAGTGTGGCTCTCCTGGCTCTCTCATCTCTCCAGCTGGCCTTGCTCAGCTTGCAGAGGTTAAGGGACAGGACCCCTCTCCCCCTTTAGAAGCTACTACATTCAAATTGAGAAGGGACTTAGGAAAGCGCTGGGAGAGCGGTAAGCTGCTGTTGGGCAGGTGATGCTTCTGGTCTTCTGGCCAGAACTCTAAACTCAGACAAGAGTTTACCTCTCTGGCACCCGAAGGGCTGAGGACTAGAACACAGGAGAGCTCTGCAGTAGGTGGCCAAGGCTGAACCTTGTGAACCTGTCAGGAGAGGCTGAGCCTACTCTCAGAGAGTGAGAAGGATAAACCATAGAATGATGCTGATGGGAAATAGTGCAGGAGCTGCTCTGAGCCACAAACAACCTGTGAGATGCTGGGCTGCAAGCTCCTACTAGCTGCAGTTCTCCACCAAACTTCTGCCTATCCTCAAAGAGATGCTGCTGTCTTCTGGTCAGATGTGCTGGTCCACATGGTTCAGTACCCTTGCCTCTTTGCCTCTTTTTGCAGGCAGAACCACAGTAGAGCTTCCGTGTCTAATAATGGGCCCTTGGAGCAAATCCTCACTCAGTAAGATAGATCAAGATTTTGAACTAAGGGCCTTTGCAGAAAATTAGTCCTACAGTCTGTTAATGTCCCAACAAATTATTTCTTGTTGTGCTAGTGGAGATTTATTGCAATCTTCTATTGACTTAGGATTAGGACTGGGACTTGGGACACCCTAAGAGATGGAGTGTTCCTTGACAGAAGATAGGAAGCACAGAGGAATGTGGGTGTTCTGCCCTCCAAATCACACAGCAGAAGTCAGGCAGAGTTGAGGGAGAAGGGAGGCACCACTAAAGGGGCCTTTGTCCCAGCAAGAACTCTGCAGCCCCTGAATGGAGTCCAGAAGCCTGGTCCACATGATGCTGGGAGTCAGAAGGATGCTGCCATGGATGCGGCTGCTTCCTTGGCAGCATCCTCTAGCTGCTGATCTAATGATGCTCTTCTGCACTTCCTCCAGGGTTCCCCTTCTCCTTAAACAAGATGTCTCACCAGAAAAAGCAACCCACTCCCTGTCCTCCCGTTGGTTGTGGAAAGACCTCCGGTGGAGGAGGCGGTGGTGGCGGCGGTGGCGGTGGCGGCGGCGGCTGCGGCTACTATAGCGGCGGTAGCGGAGGCGGCTCCAGCTGTGGCGGTGGCTCATCTGGAGGTGGCTCCAGCTGCGGAGGCGGAGGCGGTGGCTCCTACGGAGGTGGTTCCAGCTGTGGCGGCGGAGGCGGCTCCGGTGGGGGAGTCAAGTACTCCGGAGGCGGCGGCTCCAGCTGTGGCGGTGGCTACTCCGGGGGCGGTGGCTCCAGCTGTGGCGGCGGCTACTCCGGGGGCGGCGGTGGCTCCAGCTGCGGTGGCGGCTCTAGTTGTGGAGGCGGTGGCGGCTCCGGTGGGGGCGTGAAGTACTCCGGTGGCGGCGGCGGCGGCGGCGGCTCCAGCTGCGGAGGCGGATCAGGAGGCGGAGGCTCCTACTGCGGAGGCGGATCAGGAGGCGGCGGCTCCTACTGCGGAGGCTCCTCGGGAGGCGGCGGTGGTGGCTGCGGCGGCGGTTCCGGAGGGAGCAAGTACTCCGGCGGCGGCGGCTCCAGTTGCGGCGGCGGCGGCTACTCCGGCGGCGGCGGCGGCTCTAGTTGTGGCGGCGGCTACTCCGGAGGTGGCGGATCCAGCTGTGGCGGCGGCGGCTACTCCGGCGGCGGCGGTAGCAGCTGCGGTGGCGGCGGCGGTGGCTCCTCCGGATCGGCGCAACAGTATCAGAGCCAGAGCTACGGAGGCGGCTCTAGCGGGGGCTCCAGCTGTGGCGGCGGCTACTCCGGCGGCGGCGGTAGCAGCTGCGGAGGCGGCTCTAGCGGGGGCTCCAGCTGCGGTGGTGGCTACTCCGGAGGCGGCGGCTCCAGCTGCGGAGGCGGCGGCTATTCCGGTGGTGGCGGCGGCAGCTGCGGCGGAGGCTCCTCCGGTGGTGGCGGGGGCTACTACTCGTCGCAGCAGGCCACCCAGACCTCCTGCGCCCCCCAGCAGAGCTACGGAGGGGGCTCTTCAGGCGGAGGTGGTAGCTGCGGAGGTGGCTCCTCTGGCGGCGGCGGCGGCTGCTACTCCTCTGGCGGCGGCGGCGGCGGCGGCTGCGGTGGAGGCTACTCCGGTGGCGGCGGCGGCTGCGGCGGCGGCTCCTCCGGGGGTGGCGGCGGTGGCTGCGGAGGCGGCCACTCCGGGGGCGGCGGCGGCTCCAGCTGCGGCGGCGGCTCCTCTGGGGGCGGCTCTGGAGGTGGCAAGGGCGTCCCGGTCTGCCACCAGACCCAGCAGAAGCAGGCGCCTACCTGGCCCTGCAAGTAAGGGTCCCCAGGTTACCACGGAGACAACGGAGCTGGAGGTGTTCTCCGTGGGCGCCGACAGGCTTAACTTTCTCATGAGATTGCCCGAGGTTTGCAGACCCTTCACGCTTTAACCCTCCCCCTGCCCCAGAAGAAGCCTTTGAGTCACTCAAGCTGCATCTTGTTCTGCAGATTTTCCATCTTGGTTTCTGAATATCTATCTACCTCCCAACTCCAGTGCCTTCTCAGTCAATAAATTTGCAATTCATGAGAATCTCTGAGTCTCCAGTGGTCTTTGTAGCCTGTAAATTCACTCACTCCATCCTGTTCTTGCGTCTTCTATTCATTCATTCACACTTACATTCATTCAACAAGTGTTCTATCCAAAGGTAGAGGGAATAGATAGTAGGGAGGACTGGCAAGTAATGACCAAGGATGTGAACCAGCTTGTCTTCCAAACACAAAGGAAAGCCTTCACTGGACAGCCTCCACATCCCCGTGCCTTTGGGCAGTCACCAGGGGTGTGCCAGGTCTTCTTAAGGCAGCCTACCAAGCAATTTCTCACAGTGCAGAACGTTACTCTTCAAATTCGGGAAGCAGGGTGACTGTGCCCGGCAACATTAGCATACGAAATGTAACACCTCTTTGAAACTGCCCTCTCCTGCCACTTTAGCTCTCCTGCCCCTTCCCAATTCTTTTCGCTCAAGAGAACCCTTTGCTCAGATTTTAGCTAACTAACTACCAGAAGTCCAAATCCATTGACATGCTCTAACCAGCGAAGGACATGACCCCTGCACAAGAAGACCCCTGCCCAGGTAATCTTCCTGCTGACTGGAATTGCTTTCCTTCTCCATGAATCCTTACTCATGGCCCATGGTAGAGCCTTGAGGCAATAATAATTAATAATAATAAATAATAATAATAAATAAAAATAACTCCTATGTCTTCTCAATGCAGCTCTGCTTAATACTGATACCGAAGCATGGGGAAGCCTGTTTGTGTTGTTAACAAAATATGACATCAGATACTCAAGAGCCTCTACAGCGTGTGAGACCCTCTATTGGACAGAAGGCAGCCCTCTTGGAGGGTTGAAAGAGTAGCATTCATATCATAAATGTGTGAGATGCTCAACATCAGTACCACAGGTACCGGAAGTACCTTCAATACATCCAGGTCACTGGAAACACAGGAAACTTTCTAATTATCAAGGACATAGCTAGTGTTGTGTCAAGGGATGTGTGAACTACAGAGCAGATGGTTGAGATGCAGACAGTCTCCTGGCCAGTTCCTGCTTTATAATCAGATATTATCAGTGTTAGGCAAATTGATTGGTGGTCATATTTCCTCCACTACAAGAGTCCTGTTGTTCCAACACCCGTATGTGGAAGTGTTTTCCTCTGGCAGTTTTGGAGTATGAAATTTTATGCTAAAGTCCTTGATCCATTAGGAGTTGAGATTTTACAGTGTGGAAGATAACGATTTAGTACATTATTCTGTATGATGATGTACAGATTCTCCAGAATAATTTGCTTAAGATGCCATCTTTCCTCCAATGTTTATATCTGACATTTTTGCCAAAATCAAGTAGGTCTGGTTATGTGGACTCATGTCTACTCTATTCCTTTGATCTGTGTATCTGACTTTGTGCCAAAATCACACTATTTTGACTACTATGGCTCTGCAGTGCAGCTTGAAATCAGATATGATGATAATTCCCTAATATTTTTTTCTTCAAAATTGCTTTCAACTATTTGTGGTCTTTTTTTCCATGTAAATTTTAAAATAATTTTTCTATATCTGTGAAATGACTCTGGAATTTTGATTGGGATGATACCAAATACGTAAATTGCTGTTGATAGGATGGTCATTTTCACAATATTAATTTTTCCAACCCATAAGCTTGGGAGGTCTTTATATCTTCTAGCATTTACCTCGATTTCATTATTCAGCATTCTAAGTTGTTTTTATGTGGTTTTTCATAAATTTCTATTCAAATAGAGCATCACTTTATCACTTCACTTTTCCCCTCAAACCCTCCCAAGGCCCCACCTTCTACTTTCTTCCACATCCACCTCCCCACTCTCAAATTATTATTGCTACATATATATGTGTATATATGTATGAACATATGAATATATAAATATGACCTGTCGACTCCATTTTTGCTGTGTGTGCTTATTCAGTCCCAGGGCTGACCTTTTGTGTTGGGTACCAAGCTAGGGACCTCATCCTTGGGAGAGGCTAACTCTCCCTCTCAGCAGTCATCAGTTGCCTGTAGCTGCTTGTCCAGGGTTATGGCCCCATGAGATTGTCCCCCTTTCATGTTAGCGTGTCTATTGATCTTGTCATTGCTCAGATCTTGTTTATAAAGCCATTTCTATTGGAGACTGTTTTACAGGAGACTTCTTGGTATTCTTGCTCTCAAATTTTTCTACCCCTCCTTCTGTGACGTTTCATGAGCCAGAAATGCAAGAACTGTGATGTAGATGTATGGATTGGACTACGTTAACAACAGTCCATTGATCTCTGTATTCATCCAGTTGCAGTTTTCTGTGGTGGTCTCTGTTAACTGTAAAGAGAAGCTTCTTTAATGAGGGATGATAGCTACAAATATCTGTAACTATAAGGATAAAATTTAGAATACAGTAAGGAATACTGCTGTTTGGCAAAGTGGTAGTAGGTCCCTTCTAAAAAAACCATAGCATCACTAGCCCCAGTGAGTTGGCTATGTTTTTAATCACCAGACATGGCTTCCCTCCTGTAGACTGAATGAGGCAGTTGCTGGTCACCACCAGCATGTAAGTACCACTTAAAGCACCTAAACAGATATCTTGCTGTGTTGCTCACTGGTGTTTTCTGATACTGTGAAAGTTAGACTGCGAGAAGGGGGCTCTAACATTAGATCCAGCTCATATGATCTGAGCCTGTGTTGTACTGTGTCTTCAGAAACAGGGGACTGCTTTCAGCCTCTGAGCGGCAACCAAGCGCAACAGTTTGTCTTGTTCCTGTTTTTCCAAGGCCTTAAGATGCATCATTAAGTTATTTATATGCATTCTCTCTGATTTATATTTTGATATATACACTTAGTACTTAAAAACTTTCCTATTGGGACTGTAATGGATTTTGTCCCTTTAAGGGCAAGCCACGCCTACTCCCTCTCTGTCTGCAACTCTGCAGACCCTCAGATTCCACTCTCTCTGTCCCCATCGCTTTTGGGAGACGCAGGCGAGCTTCTCCCGCTCCCTCCTTTCCCCCCTCTCTCTTTCCTTCCTTCCTTCTTTCCCTTTTTCCCCCCTCTCTCTCTCCCCTTCTGTTTCTTTCCCTCCATAATCCATCTAATAAATGCTTATAACTTTACTATCCATCTGGTCTCATGCTCGCCGCTGCCGCTGCCACCATGGTCTCCTGCACAAGCAGCTGGGGACCCGCTGCCATTGCCACACAGTCTCCCGCACAAGCTGTGGGGACCCAAATATTAATTAAAAAGAATAGCATGGACTGCTTTCATTGTATCAAATAGCTAGCAGTACGTTCTGTCTTGTTTTGATTAGCCATAGAAATTTTGTATTTTGTTGTTGATTTCATTCAGTGGTGTGTTGTGCAGTCTCCACAAGTTTGTTTACTTTCTGGAGTTTATTTTCCTGTTGATAACTTATCTTATTCCATTGCAAAATATATATAATGCAGATCATTGTTTCAATTTTCCTGTACTTGTAAAAGCTTGCTTTGTGTCCTAATTTGTGATCATTTTGGAGAAGGTTCAGTGCATCCATGAGGAGAATGGGTAGTTTTTAATACTTGCATGGAATGTTCTGTGGAGATCTGCTAAGGCCCCTTAATTGACAGTGTTACTCAACTGCAATGCTTTTCTGTTTCTTTTATATCTGGATGACCTGTCTGCTGGTGACAATGGGAAATTAAAGTCACTCATGCTCACTGAGGTGTGATTAATCTGTGACTTTACATTTAGTAGTGTTTTTTGTTTGTTTTTACCAGTTTGCGTGTGCCTGTATTCAGTGCATGTTTGTTTAGAATTATAATGGCCTCTTGGTGAATTCTTCTCTTAAGGACTATGAAGTAGTCTTCTTTATCTCTTCTAGATAATTTTGGTTTTAAGACTACTTGGTCAGTTACTAGAAGAGCTACACCTGTTTGCTCACAGTCACAGCTGTTTGAAATGTCTTTTTCCATCCTTTTGGCTTAAGATGGTGTCTATCTTTCATGGTAAAATAGATTTATTTTGGCAGCAAAAAGATGAATCTTCTTTTCTAATCCAGTCTGCCAGCCTATAAATTTTATTGGGGTATTGAGACTCTTAATATTTATGTTTATTATTGAAAGATGCATATTAATTCCAATTGTTTTGGGGTGAGTTATTTTAATCAGGCATTACTAGTCCTAATATTATTGGTTTCGGCCCACTCCCACACCCTTCACCACATGTTCTCATAAATGTGTTTATTCTTTTCTTCATTCCGAAGTATCCTCTGTAGAGCTTTCTTAGTGGTCATAAATTCCTTTACATATTTTTATAATGCAACTCACTTATGGTTTCTCCACTTACAAGAGATATTTTTGCTAGGTATAATATTTTGGAGTTTTCCATATGAAGTTGAGTATTGTTCTTTCAAGGTCTGTGAAGAATTATGTTGGGATTTTTAGGCCCATATTTCTATATGGTGTGGTAGCTGTTGTTCTTTTTAATTAATAGTTTGGGTCCCTGCAGCTGCTATGGGTCCCTGTGGGTGGCACGAGACCACGCATGGGTCCCCGGCAGCTTGCGCGGGAGACCACATGGCAAAATGGCAGCGGCGGCAGCAGCAGCGGCGAGCAGGCAGCATGAGACCAGACAACAGACAGATATTAAAGTTAAGCATTTATTAGATGGATTAT
>JAQHUG010000465.1:887838-905168 GCA_028555095.1 Dicrostonyx torquatus | reverse complement strand
TTGGGTTGGCAGTTTTGACGTTTCAGAACCTGAACCACATCTTTCTAAGTCCTTCTGGTTTTTATTCTGATAGACATTCCCTTATATGTGACTCGGCCCTGTCCCTTGCTCCTTTTAACACATTTTCATTATTCTGTGTTTTAAGTATTTTATCTGTAATAACATTACATGAAACCTCTTTACTAGTCTTGTCTCTTTGGTGTTTTGTATGCCGCTTTTACATGCATAAACATCTCTTTCTCAAGATCTGGGAAATTTTCTTCTATGATTTTAATGAAAACATTTTCTGTGCCTTTGATCTAGAATTATTCTTTCTTTGGCCACAGTGCACAGACTGGGTCTTTTCATGGTCTCCCACAGTCTCCTCTGCTCTCGTCTTCCTCCCTTTCTCACTGGTCTTCTATATAGCAGTCCTCCTTCAAGGTTAAGAGAAACTCCCAACTTTTCACCTGCGTGTGACATGAACTGTGGCACATGTGGACTTTATTATGTTGAAGTATGTTCCTTCTATACCGCATCCAATGAAAGCTTTGGCTTTTGTCATGTTTATTTACTTATTTATTTATGAGCAGGCAGGTACAAGAGCCACACTGTGTGTGTGGAGGTCAAAGGACAACTTATGGGAGTAGGTCTCTCCTTCCATTCTGTGGGTCCCAGAGATTGAACTCATGTTGCCAGCCTTGACTTCAAGTGCCTTTTTCTGCTGTTCCATCTTGCAGTTCCATGGGATTTTTTAATCAAGAAAATATGTCAAATTTTGCTAAATAAATGTTCTACATTGGTTGATAAGATCATGTATTTATTTTTTAATATTGAAATCATTCCTGTGTAAACTCCACTTAACCATGATGAATGATGTTTTGACCGCTCTGCAAACTCCTGATTACCAACATTTGGTTGAGGGATTTATAATTTTCCTCATTGGGTATACTGGAGAGTAATTTTTTTGTAATGTTCTTATCTGGCTTCGGTATCAGGAAAATGCTAGCCTCAAAATGAATTTGGCAGCATTCCCTTGCCTCACGTCTTCCTAGAGGAGTTTGAGAAGAGTTAGTATCGTTCCCTAAATGTTTGCAAGCATTGAGCGGTACAGCTGTCATCCAAGAACTTTTCTTTGATATGAAACTTTCTATTGCTGATTTAATTCTGCTATTTGTTTGTCCGGATTTTCTTTTGCTCTCTGGCTCAGCCTTGATAGATACGTCTTTCTACAAGTTCATCCACTCCTTCTAGGTGATCTAGCTTCTCGGTGTCTACGATTCTTTATTTCTTCTTTGATCTCTTTTTGCCTTAAAAGCCAATTGCATTGCTGTTTTCACCCTCTGCTAGCCCAGGATTTAGTTCATTCGGGTGCTCTAATTCCTTGACAGAAGACATGAGGCTGGTTCTTTGGGAATCTTGTTTTAGATGCAGGCATTTATTATCACAAACTTCCCTCTTACAATGGTTTTGTTGCATCCCACAAGGTCTGGCATATTTTGTTTCCTCATTGACTCATTAGTTGCTCAAGAGCATGGCCAATTTAGCTTACATTTGAATTTTCAAAAATTCCTCCTTTACCTGATTCTAGCTTTAAATAACACTTAATATAATTTCCATCTTCTTAAGTTCTTTAAGACTTGTTTTGTTGCCCGGTATTTGATCTGTTCTGGAGAACATGCTGTTTGCATTTGGAAAGAATTTGTACTTGCTGTTGGATTGTTTAATCTCTATATGTCTGTTAGGTATATTTGTTCTGAAGTATAGTCATGCCCAGTGTTTTTTGTAGTTGTTGATATTGTTGGTGCTTTTAGTCTAGATATGTGCAATGTTAAAAGTGGAGTGCTGGGTCACCCACTCTTGGATTATACATTCTGCCCTCTACTAACATTTGCTCTAAGTATTTAGGTATTCAAATGTTAGAGGCATAAGTATTTACTGTTGCTAGTCTCTTGGCTAATGGACCTCTTTGTCGTTATAGATTGCCCCCTTTATCTTGTTCACGGTGTTGATTTGAAGACTGTTTTGTATGACACAGCTACAGTTACCACTCTCTCTTTGAGTTTTCATTTTCTGGGATTATAGGCTTGACCACCATGCCCAGCTACATTCCTTACTTTTAATTTTTTTGTGTGTATACAAATTCTTGTCTCACTTATCATTAAGCTTACAAAATTTAGCAGGCTGCTTTAAGTAGACAAATTTGATTGTGTGGAGAGAAAAAAACTGCATTTCTTTCCACATATAACTCTTCTGCATTTTAATTTTGATGTCAAAATTTATAGCTTTGAAGCTCTTATAAACTATTGTAACTGTTTTAGTCATTTTTTTCTTTTAGCCTTTATGGCAAAAAATATAAATGACTTGCATAATGCCATAAAAGTTTTACGGCTCTGCTAGTAACATATAATTGTTTGACGTGTATTTTCCTTTAGCATTTTGAATATATTATGCTGCTTTTTTCCTGGACTGTAATATTGCTGGTAGGAAATCTGAGATTAGCTTTGTTTTAGTTACTTTTCTATTGCTGTGATAAGACACCATGTCCAAGGTGTTAGGAATATTTCCTAATGCGAGCTCCCCACTGACACAAAATTCCCAATCAAGCCGAATCAAAACAAGCCGAATTAAGAAATATCCAGGTTTAATTAAAGTTCTGCACTCTCAGGTGGCCCCCAAGGGGACACCGGGAAGCTCCAGACCAGGAGGAAGGAAAAGAGACCAAGTGTTCCTCTCTTAGGGATTCATTTAAATACCCTGAGGAGTGGGATTTGGAGTCCAGACCAGGCCTGGGGGCTGGGAGAGACGCGAAGGCCTGTGGCCTACACTCCCAGCCTGACACAAGGCAACTTTTAAAAGAAAGTGTTTACTATGGGATTATGAGTTCTGGGGGTTAGAGTCCATGATGACCAAGCAGAGGCATGGCAACAGGATCAGCTGAGAGTTTACCGTTGATCCATAGGTAGGGAGCAGAAAGAGAGACACACACTAGAAATTATAATAATCTATCAAAACCTCAAAGCCCACTCAAGTGACATGGCTCCTTCAACTAAGTCAGACCTCCTAATTTTTCCCAAACAGTCCCACTATCTAGGAACTGAGTTTTCAAATACATGAGCCCACATATGTCGTTCTCATTCAAACAATCACAGGTCTCATATATATTATGGTTCATTTTTCTTACTGGCTTCAGAATTCTCTTTGTCTTTGTTTTTTTTTTTTTTGGCAGTTTGCCTATAGTATAACTTGGTGTGTTTGTGTAGTTACTTCATCTGCATTGAAACCTTCAGGAAGAAGAAAGCATTATTCATAAGACTCAGATAACTATGGAAACTCACAAGGCTTAAAGGTGCTTGCTCATGAATCTTACTGTTAGGAATATTTCCTAACGCGAGCTCCCTGCCGACACAAAATTCCCAATCAAGCCTAATCAAAACAAGCCAAATTAAGAAATATCCAAGTTTAATGGGAGTTCTGCACTCTTGGTGGCCCAGACGGGGAACCTGGAAGCGACCACTGGGAGGAAGGAAAAGGGACCACATGTTTCTCTTTTGGGGGCTCATTTAAATACCTTGGGGAAAAGTGGTCAGGACCTGGCCTGCTGGGATTTGGAGTCCAGACCATGCCTGGGGGCTGGGATAGATGTGAGGGGCTGGGGCCTATGCTCCCCAACTTGACACAGGCTGAAGTAGCTCAGAAAGTTACAAAATGAAGCCGAGCATAGTAGCACACACCTTTAATCCTAGCACGTAAGAGGCAGTTAGATCCCTCTGAGTTCAAGATAAGTCTGGTCTACATAGTGAGTTCTAGGACAGCCAGGGTTATATAGAGAGACCATGTCTCATGGAAAAACAAAAACAAAAACAAAAGGGCTAGGCAGTGGTGGAACATGCCTTTAATCCCAGCACTCAGGAGGCAGAGACAGGTGGATCTCTGTGAGTTGAGGCCAGCCTGGTCTACAGAGTGAATTCTAAGACAGCCAAGGTTAAATGGAGAGATCCTGTCTCGAAAGAAAGAAAGAAAGAAAGAAAGAAAGAAAGAAAGAAAGAAAGAAAGAAAGAGGAATCATAAAGTGCACAAGGGCGCGCCCTGGGTTTATGCATATATAAAGTAAGCAGTTGCTGAAGGAGAGGAGACTCTCATCAATGGAGTTGACTGTAAGTTGTACAGTGTTTCAGGAGTACAACTTTCATGAGTTGTCACCTAGCCTGGAGCAGGCTTTTTAGAGATGCGGCGCCCTTTGAGTCACCCTGTGTATTGTCTTACACAGCCCCTGGTAAGCAGCTCCAATAAACACATTGCTCACCTAGCCAGACTGGATGGGATCCCTTCCTTGTTTTGTCATCAGTGCTGTATCTGGCAGGAGTTGGGAAGGCCTGGTCGCAGGGCCCCTGCAGTGTATGACAAGACAGGCGGCCGAAGGTGTCTGCCAGAAAGTATTTGGTTGTGAGCCTAGCCTTTAATGGCTGAGCATCTCCCCAGCCCAGAAAGTATGTGTAATGTAGATGCTATCCTACACATGAGCCTTGGATTCGACAACAGAGGTGGTGGCTGGGGAGGAAAGAGGAAAACTACAGTGGAGGTATTGGCTTGCTGATTCTTCCAGTTTGGAGGTAAATCTGTGTCAGCGAACTCTTTTTCAGATCCCCAAACTTGGAACCCACAGGGGAAAACGGACACTGAATAGGGAGATCTAATAGAAGATGTTCTTCAAGACCATGGGAAGGGAGAAATCCATGCTTCAACTTGTACACAAGGCCTTCAAAAACAACCCAGCACAGAAAGTCGCAATAATTATGGGCTACTCTGCATCTGAAATGCCTGAACCGAGGAAGACTTTTAAACAAGAGATGAGAGAGCCCCTCACAATCTGCCTGATGAGATTAGTTCAGTTATGAAAGCAGAGAAACAGTAATATCACTACTAACTTTTCCTTGATCTGTGGCCCAGGGATACCTGGAGCTTCCAGGATCACGTGCACAAGGGAGAAGAACTGGACAAAAGATACATGATTAGGAAGAGAGTAACGTCTAGAAAGGAGAAAGTGAAGAGCTCCTTTTGGTGAACAGGATAAGGTCATAAATAACTTCAATTAACTGCTTATCTAAACAGAACTGACCAAGCCACAAAGTCCAGGTGGACATGCTAATATCCTGTGAGAATGTCCGAGGAGCTCCTTTTCCAGGGATCAAAGGAACTTGGACTGGCCAAATGGCCTTCTATTGATCTATAGCAAATGCTTATCACCCTATGCCCCACCACCCCTAAACCATGCTCGTGATCTTTTTCCTATAAATACAACTTAAAATTGTAGATCTGGGCTTTTCTCTGTTCAGGCCCGGGATGGTGACATGCAAGCCCGTTTGCAAATGTCTCTTAAGTATACCTCGTGCTTTTGCATCAATTGGAGTGGTTCTTGGTGATCTCTGGGGAGTGTGTCTGAGTGTTAGCACCCCAAAATCGGGGCCTAACAGAAGAACTGAGATGTAAGTGGGCTGGTGAGCTGCGGGGAAGACCCCACACTCAAGAGTGCTGAGCCAGGAGATTCATGACCCTTTATAGGTCATCTACACAGCACTCTCATCTGCATTTGTGTATCATGGACTTTGTGGGGCATGCTCTGTTTGTCCTGCAGAAGAGCTTCCATTCTTTCTCTGCTACCTGGCTTCTTTCTCATGTTACTCTTGATGTGGCCTTCTTCAACTCCTGCTCTCTGGCTGCAGTCCCTAGGCGATAGGAGGGAAAATGATCTCTAATGAACTGATTCAAACAAATGATCAGGAACACTTTGTTACTGCCCATTTGTTGTTGTACCATGAACAAAATGGACTGACAGACAACAGATGAAGGACAGATATTTCTGACAAGTTGGGCATGAAAGAGGAGGTGCTTGATTTCTAGCTCACTGGTGCCATGGGAACTGCATTCATAAAATAATTAAGAGAGGATTTGATTCATCAGTGACCTTGGGTAGAAAGCTTTAGTGGTTTTAATAGGCTACAATGTGGAACATGGTCTTTATGATCCAGGAAAGATTTAACAAGTCTGAGTTAATAGGCAGGCATATAAATTTAATTTTTAAGGTGCGAAGGTATTCAGGAGGAGATGGAAAAAAATAAAATAGGCAATGAGACTAGTCTGGGTAACTCAGAGAAAATGTACCAAAAGCCTCGGAGTTCACGGAGGGAAAGGACACAAAGCCAAATGCTTGGCTTGTGAGTCTTTGGAAAGCTCTACAGCAGGACCAGCAGTTCACGAAAGGGTCCAAAGGAATGAAAGGCAGGGTTACAAGAAGTGCCTCCTGTGCGACGGAAAAGCCATTAATAAGAAGTGAGAAATGAAACGGGTTCCACTCGGGGGAAGTTACGGCATCCAAATGGCAAAACCTTACCTCCACCCAAACTGAGAGCCAAGCAGTTCCGTAGCTCAACGCCATAAAGCTACAGTCCAGGGCCTGTTACCAAAACCTATGACAAACACTGAGGAGGAGGGTCAAGATAGCCCGCCAAAATCTTGACCACAACCCCAGTCTATTTAAACTGCTTCCCCGGAAAGTTCCCTAGTGGGCTCGATTGGGATTTTTGTGTCGGCAGAGAGCTCGCGTTAGGAAAATTCCTAACAGTTATGAAGGGTGAATCGATTCACTCCACCAATCTTGTTGAACTGTGGTTCGGTTGATCCCTTAGCAATGTGCAGAACCCACTATCGTGTGAGTTCTGGAGCTGAGTGTACCCTAACCCGTAACAACCGTCTAAAGCCCCTAAAGCAATGGCACAGCGGAAGGCAGAGCTGTTCAGGTTAAAGGACCAAGCCTGTCGTAGGGGCGGCCTGCTATCCTGTACCACAGGAGCATACTGCCTGTTTCTCTGCTGCAAGGGAAGAGTCTTACGGGAGATGTACTGATGCGGCACACCCTACATACCACCTGGTTTCACCTGAGAGCATGAACTTGAAAGACAGTGATTGAGCAAGGTGGGAGCTTGTACAGTTGCCTAAGTAGGACCATGAACATTGAACAGCACAGACTGCCAGGGGGCTATGAGGAAATTAAAGTAATCAGCAAGGAATTTTAAAGCATGTGAATTCTGTGCGTACCCAAAGCTTTCTCAGCATCCTGTGATGCTGTCCTGTGAACATGCCTGGCAGCTCCAGTCGGGCTGGATTTTAGAGAGCTAAATAAGTCAGCATCCCCATCCATGCTGCTGCATTCCATACTGCCTTCTTTTATATATGAAATGGAATCCTTTCGTGTTGTGTTTTACTGTGTCTATCCCTCAGCTGCTGAACCCCAAGGTCAGCCTGCGTGCTCATTCATTAGGCAGTGGACCTTCTGAGTTCTCCACCAATCCTACATCCGTCCACCACTTGTCATGGCATGGTAGCGTAGGGCCTTGCTTTGTCGACCTGCCCACCCTCAGAGAAAGATTTCATTACAGATAATCACTGTGCATTATGTGCAGAGGCCAGACATGGTGAGAAATCACTGCAAGTATGTGTCAGGGTAAAACATGCATGACAACTGGCAAGGTTATTGGGAAAATTCAGCAGTGGATTGATTTTTCATATACCACTTGCCCAGGTTTCACATCCTCTGTACAGTTTGATGGAAAGAAGTTTTATGTGGGTTTGGAAAAGAGCAGTCCAAGAAGCTTTTGAATAGGCTAAGAACCTCATAGGACAGGTTAAACATCTGGGTAACCCAATACACTCGTGTCCTTTCGTGTTAGAAGTCACTAGATACCTAAGTGTATGGTGAAACACCCCAAGCAAGTGGGTTCAATGGGGTTTTGATTACAGTCATAGGAAGAGGAAAGAGATTGGTACTCAGAACTAGAACAGCAATCGGTGGTGGTGTGTAAAGCACTGAATGGGTGGAATCCGTCACTGAGTCGGCCTCACCAATAATGAAAACAGCTTATCCAATAAAGGGTGAGTTTAAAGGACTTTTAGCCAAGCTTCTTCTGTGGGTGGCATGTATAGTTACAGCAGTGTTACATGGGCTTTGCAAGGCCTTTCACCAAAGCCATGTAAGTAAGCTATGTCAGGTGCAGTGTTCCTTCAAACCACTAAGCACCAACATCCCAACACACACACACACACACACACACACACACACACACACACAAACAAGTGAACAACCAACCAACCCTGGTGAAAGAAAAACAATCCATCCCTGTAGATGCTGGATGTATGGATGATACAAGTAGGAACAGCAAACAGAAATGATTAGCTGCAGGGATATAAGTGGCCAGAGATATGTTGGTTCAAATGAAAAATGTCCCCCATAGGTTCATGTATTTGACCATTTGGTCCTCAGTCTGTGACACTGTAGAGGGGATCTTAAATTTAATTGGAAAACAGTTGGTGTCACCCATAAGAACTGTGCTGTTGGTGCACCAGTGGCCACATGCTGATAGTGCACATGCAGAGCCCACTGCTGGCCAGGATTGTTAGTGAGGGCTTTGTATGTCAGCCCATATAACATCTTTTGCCATTATGAAAGCCAGCCACTGGGGAAGAAATGTCCAGGCCCATTTCCAGCCTGATATCTCTATGCCCTGCAGCTTAAGAATGTGACATCTTCAGAAATACCATCCAGCTCTGACAGGAACCCATAGCAGTGCCAATAGTCTATGTTTGGGGCGGGGGAGGGGGACCTCTGGGGCCTTACAGGCGAGCCAATGATTTTATTGGCGTTCTTTGCTGGAGCATGGCTAAGGGGTTACCTATGGATGCATGGGTGAGTCAAATGCAGCAGCATCAAAAAGCCCATGCCAGTGTAGCTGCGTCCCTGGAGTTCCCCTGCTCAACATGCCGTCAGCTCTGCATGAGAGTCCCCTCTTCTCCCAGCAATTGTCATAAGGGCTTGGGAATCTTGCATCTTTCTCAACTTTCTGGGTCAGATAAACTCGAACCCTCTAAGTCTCCATATCTTTTTCAACCTTGTATAAGTTGCCTTCCCAAGTCTTGTGATATTCCTTTCTCTCCAGGAGGGAAGTGTCAGTGTGGAAGACATAGTTATGCAAAACTCCTCTGGCTCTTGCATCTTTTCCATCCTCTCTCCTGCAACGTTTCTGAGTCTTGAAGAAGTGACAAGGTATGTTTTTATTCGCTTATATTTGTGGTTAATCACCGGACCATTTGCCACAGCGATAGCCACTTATCCTGAGGAGATTGACCAGTTATGAGTCTCTGCTGTAAACACCGGCTACAGAAGGGAAGGAGGCAGTAACCTATGATCATAAACACAAATGTTTAAAAGGCAATTTGACAGGCAGAACATAGACATTTAACAAAACAATGGCAGTTACTTCCCTGTGGGCTCCGTATGCTTAGGATTTTGTTCTGGCTTACAGTACCAGTTGGCTTGGTATCCAGGCTGGCTTAGAGTCTGTAACTACCAGCCTAGAGCTGTGGCACTCGTGTGGTACTGGGTTTTGTAGAAGAGATCTGAGTTTTGAAGTCTGAGCAAAGTTCATTTCCTTCTCACATTCGCAAGAAGGGCACATTTTTCTACAAAACTGCTTGGGGTTTGGGGAGAGCAGCTTAGAAACTGTGAAACTGTCCATCCATTCCTTATTTACATGCTACACCCAGATACTGTTAACCTCTTGAGTGCTTTGTTTAGCTCTTATAGACTCATGGATAGTTTTATTTTTATTTAATTAGTATTTCTGTAATGGGGTCAAGCATTCTGAAGCAGATGTTTCTATGTCGCTAACATCCGTTCTTAACCAGCTGGTGTGTGGATTCTTTTATACTTTTTTTTTAAATTAAATCCTTCTCATTTTTAGGATAGGAATGTGCTCACATTTTCCCCTCCCGCTTCCTTCCTCCCTTCCCCCTGCCCTCCCCACTCCCAGTTTACTCAGGAGCTCTTGTCTTTCTTTCCCTTTCCTAGGCAAATCCATGTATCTTCTGCACTTTCTTACTTCCACGATTTTAGGTCCTGTGAACGGTGGCTTTCACCCTCACCCTTGTAGTCCCAAGTGAAACTCACTTTACCATTGTGTTTCACACTTAGATTGCTGTCACAATATTTTCTTTTTTAGTTGCAAGATTTGTACCTGTCAAGTTTTGATGGACACAATGCATTACATTCTCAAAGGCGGTTCTTTTCATCTCGTTAACATCGGCTTCATTACATTCTCCATCTATATTCAGTTTTCTATGTGTCAAACACTAAAATCTTGCTTCCATTATCATTCATTATTAAATATTACAATGTACTTTGTGATGTTTGCTTCAGTCTGTAAGTTACTAGAAATAGGACAACTCATTTCTGAGTAATTATGGAGTTGTAGATGATTAATTTCTAACTGCATCCACTGTGGTCAGTCATTGTCTGTGTTTTTGCTACTATAATAGAGTATTCAAGACTGGGCAATTTATATTAAAAACAGAAACAGGGATTTATTTGGAGCAATATCCTAGAGGCTTGCAAGCTCAAAACTCTAGTACCTGGCATTTACTCCAGTTCTGGTGAAGGCCCATGCTATTTTTACTCATGGCAGAAAGGCCGAATGAACCCTTGTTGAAGAGCAAGAGAGTCACCTTGGCTTATGATGGCCTGCCCTTGAGGAAGCCAGCCCAGTTCTAACAGATTCCTACGAGCGATCCTCAATCCATTCATGAAGCCTCATCAAGCTCGGGAGGCCCCTTCTCCCAGCTTCATGACATTGCAGGATTCGGCCACAACATGGCTAGCACAGTGCTGTACTCCCACAACCCCAGCACTCTGGAGGTTGCCAGAGGAGTGTGGGCTCCAAGTCAGACTGCGAGACATTTTAAAAAACCAAACCCCTCAAGACTAGAGGCTAACACTTGCTGCTCTTACAGAGAGGACCAGGATTCCGTTCCTAGAGCCCACACTACAGTCCACAACTACCTGATGTGATCTCCTCCTCTGCTCTCCCCAGGCACCAGGCACACACATTGCACACATAAACAAGCATAAGATTAAAATAAATTAATTTTTAAAAAGCCTCAATGTGAGTTTTGTTGAAAAATTATATTCAAACTGTAACAGCCAGAGGGAAATACTATTTAAGTTTTTCCAAAGTTATGTACATTTTATGGCCAAGCAGGATCTGTCCTGAAGACTGTTTCTTGTGCTGGGTGCACGCCTTTAATCCCAGCACTCGGGAAGCAGAAGCAGGTGGATCTCTGTTGAGTTTGAAGCCAGCCTGGTCTACGTAGTGAGACCCTGTCTGGAAAAAATAAAGAAGAAAAGGGTTCCATGTATATTAAAAGTACTGTATACATAACAATTTCTATGTGTGTGGCAAATTGTTTGTTTATTAATAATACTTCTGTGTTTCTCTGAATGTTGACTTTTCCCGCAAACTCTGTTAATTACACAGGGACGTTCAGAAGTCACAGCTACAGCTGCTACTGAAAGTCGACCATAATACCTCTCATCTTCCTCACAGTGATAAACCACTCTCCCTCTGTGTTTATTCTCTGAATAATGCGACTTCCAACCTCTCTGCATCTTCATATGATAAGTAATATCCTCTAAAGAGGATATCGAAGGCTCATGTTTTAATAATCTCTGCTTGTAGGTGTTCTCTTGAATGTAGTGTGTCACTTCAGCTGACTTTTAAGTTCTTTTCACTCACATTGATCTTTCTTCAGTTTGGTTTAGATATCTAATGCATTCAGACTTTTAACACAAAAGGAAGAATGGTGTCCTCAAGGTGTCCCATCTCTGAGGTGCAATCTGTGTTCCAGAGCTCCTGTGTGCTTCGACCAAGTGGAGAAATGGGTCCACGTCTCGTTATTTGAGCTCGTGTTTTGTGTCACTCTGTCTGTTGGACATTTATCAGTAAAATACACACAGAAAAGCTTCTCCATGGAACAAGAATGAGATGTCACTCAAACATCCTATTGCCCTCGACTGCAGCCTCAGAAGCATCACCAGCTAGGTTTTTCAAGAAGAATCTATCCAAATAAATATGGAGTAAAGGTTTAAGTTGGTACAAAACCCCAAAGGAGTCCAGATTTAACTTTATTCCAGCACTCACTGGAAAGTTCCGTGCATTGCTTTCACTGCTGAAGCAGTTTCTGAAGAAGGTGGCGGCTTCAGTGTGTCTGAAAATCTCAAATGGGGCTGAATAATCCTTCGGTTACATAGGAGGCAGAAGTAAGTATGGGTAAATATTTTTATCAAAAAGATGGGTTTTTTTTGTTTGTTTCAAATATAACAAAGAGTCAGTGTGGTGTAATGATGAGGATCTAAAATGCTAAGTGAACAGTTGGATCTGGGGGGATTCCAGAAACTGACCTTGGGCAGATCACTCAGCATCCTGTACTTTGAAAAATAAGAGTACAAAACACCACTTCACACATCTCTAATCCCTGTTTCAATAAAAATAGATTCATTTTCATTACACTGTGGTCTCAATCTGATCCTATGGTGTGCCTGGGTCACCTGCACCCGACACAACCTGGTTCCAGGCAGACCTTACTCGCCCTCTGCTGGTTGATTGAACAATTGCGCCCATTTTTCTTTTGATGCTCCTTTAAGCCCGGGGAGTTTCCTTCCTCTCTCTTGATAGGCTTGAGGTGCAGGGAGCCTTGTGATTGGGGATCATTTTCTAACTAGAGTTTAACTTGCTCAGTTCTTAGCCACAGAGCATGTTCCTGCCTTACTTATGGACATCTGGAGTATGATGACAGCATCGAGAACAAGAGAGAGAAAGGGTGTTGGCTTGGAGTTGAGAAAGCTCGAGTTTGCAGACTCTATGCTGAGGACAGCTCAGCTCCATGCAGGCATTTAGTGAGAGTTGCCTTGTTACAGTCCTTCTTAGACCAATGTTTTTAGGAAAATATCAATAGATGAAAAAATGCTTTGTTAAAGCCATCATTGTGGGAAACAATGGGCTTCTCAGCAGCCATATTAAAGGTACAGATGAAGAAATTCAGACTCGTGAGGTTAATCTATCTAAAGACACCAATTCTGTGTTTCCATTTTTTATCGTTGCTTATTTTATCTATAACCATCACTTTAACTTCCAAGAAAACTCTTAACATCAGAACACAGTGGTGCAGGGTAAGACCAGAGGGGGCTCCTGATGCCATTTTTGAAGTGAAAATGCGGCTCTCGGGCAAGGACCCCCTAGCAGAGATCCCCAGTTCTTGCCCGGGTTCTTAGGGGGTGGGAGAATCAAGCTCCAAGTAGATTTCACCTGAGGGCTTCCTCTTGTCTGTAGTCATTGTGAAATTCACCTGACTTTCCCAAGCTATGAAGCAACTCATGCAAGCTTGAGAAACTATCATCTATTATAACTAAGACAGACTCTGAAGACACAAAGATGGATGGCACACAGGTGCTAGCCCTTCAAGAGTTCAGGCTCTTGCGGTAGGCAAACTGATAAGAAATGACACCATTGTTATCATCCCACAAATCGCTAACCACCACACAAATGTTTGTTGGTCACCACCTAAAAGCTGAGAGCACATCTCAGAATAAGACATAGCCCAATGCCACACAACTTTCAAACTGAGAGACATGTGCCAACATCCCAATCCATCAGGAAAAGCAGGAGTTCTCAGGGTCCTTAATCAGGGATCTCTGACTTGAGGATTGCAGGTGGGTGTTGTCCTCTGGGCTTCAAGAATGGTGAAGCTGTCTGTCAAGGCACATTCAGAGGCACTGACCTATGAGATAGACTATATCCAGAAAACAGTGTGGTCTGGTTGAGTCAGAAGAGAGCAAGGATAAAGAAGGGAGTGGGTGCTAAAAGGAGCACCCAGTGCAGATTGTGAAAAACTGGGCACACCAACACAAGCTCTGATTTTATTCTGTAGGTAGTAAGGACACTAGGCCCTGAGACCTGCATGTGCTGTTTGCTGGTTTGTTTGTTTGATAGTTGTCATTTGTTTTTAGAGAAATTGCTGCATGGGCAATGTGAAAAGTGAAAAGTCAGTAACATAATAAATAAAACACTTGAGTAAGTGATGAGGACAGAACTCGGGCCACGGTACAGGAAATAAGGGACAGACTCCCTCAGGAGCCTTTTCTGAGCTCAAATCCCTAAGGCTTGCAACTAGCAGATATGAACAGTAGTTGGTACATATTGATATCTCTTATTCTTGGTTCTTGGTTGGATAATTCATCCACATTATCTCATTCGCTCTTCACAGTGAACTCCTAGGTGAAATACTTGTACATCCCATCTTGTAGATCTGAAAACAAAAGCTTAGGTTTGGTCCCAGTGTCATTTGGATCCAAAGCAGAGATGCTGAACCAGTAACACTACAGCTTCCTACTCTTCATGTGTGCGAAGAAGAGGGGAAGGGTGACATGGAGTTTCCTAGCTTGGATAAGATAAAGAAAAGTATACTTACTGTCAAATCATGAGAGTCAGGATTTCCACTGCAAAGTTCATTGTGAAACTAGTAATAAAGTCAAGTCGCAGGACCAAGGCTAATAAAAGTCAACTGCTTTGCTGCATGCCAGGCCTGAAAAATCCAAATTTGAAAGTTAAAACAGTGTAATTTATAACAATAACAAAATCAGTAAGATCCTTGAGTTTAAATTTAAACGTGTATGAGACTTATATGCAGACTATGATGGAAATCAGGGTTTTTTTTTTAAATCTCATAAATGGAGAGACAGTCTTGATTCATGATTGGAAAGGCTCCCTGTAGTTAAGGTATCAGTCCTCCCCGTCCTCCCAGTCCTCCTAGTCCTCCCAGCTTGATCTATAGGTTTGACACAAACCCAGTCAAGGTCTCAGAAAGTTGTTTTGTTCATATTGAGAAACTGATTGTAAAGTTTATATGGAAAGACAAAACTACCTAAAGGGGACAATATAATACTGCAAGAGATAAAAAACAAAGTTGAATGATTAACATCATTTAATTCTGAGACATGTTAGAAAGCTGCAGTAATGAAGCTGTACGGTATTGGTGAAAAACAGAAATTTAGCCCAGTACCCTACAGGCAAAGCCAGAAACAAAAGCAATTCAGATAAGAAAAGACAATCCTTTTAAGAAACTGTGTTGGAATTTTAGAATGCTTCACACACACACACACACACACACACACACACACACACACACACACACACAATGAACCCAAACACGGGTACCTCTTGCAGAAGTTAATTCAAAATAAATCATAGCCTTGAATGAAAACTTGCAGACCTTCTGGAAGAAATCAGGCAAGAACCTAGGTGCTCCTGGGCATGGCAACAAGTTCTGAGCTGCAGTCCATGAAGGAACTTGACTGAACTATGCACGCTTCTAGTCTATAAACAGTGTTTTAAAAACAGAAAGACAAGCAACAGACTGGGAGAAAATGTCTGTAAGATGTCTATCTAATAAAGGACCTATATGCAAATATGCAAACAAGTCTTAGAGACCGCTAGTAAGGGCTGTTTCCTTAGCTACTGTTGTCAACAGATTTGTTCTGCTTTTAACTTTAGCCGGAGAAGCTTCTTATTGCAGAGGGTAGTGGTTAAGGCAGAGGTGTAACTGTTCAAAGTGCTGAGAATAAGTGATTGTGTGTTCTCAGCCATATACAGAACATTTATACAACCCCCCAAGCCTCAGGGAACATCAAGGAAGAAGGGGCAGAATGAATATAAGAGTCAGAGGAGAAGGAGAAGAAGAAGAATGAAATGCTGGCCTCTGGACAAGTCATGACTTGTTGAGTCATAGCAGCTGTGCTTGTCTGCACAGGACCTGAAAAAAAAAGCCAGATAACATTTCCAGTTTGGGTAGGGGAGAGGCTGTCAACGTTTCCCTAGTTGAGGAGCTAAAGGAAGCTAAAGGAGGGAGAGCTATTTTCTTTAAAGCAGGGAGACATTGATAGGGTGTCCATGTCCCAGTGGGTGACCCCACATCCATTCACACATGAGCAGCAAAGTGAGGACTCAGGGAGCTATGAGAAGGAATAGAAAACAGGAAGTTGGGAAGGGGATGTGTTGAGGGGACCCATGGGGAGCCGAAGGGAGAGGATGTGTGCAGATTTGACCAAAACACACAGTGTAAATATAAGAGATTTCCAAAGAAAAAAGTCAATGATAAGGAAACAAATAATCTAAGTAGAAAATTGATAAAGTTGCTAAAAACATATTTCATACACACACATGTGCACACACATACATATACAGACTAAAACACATTTGTCATTGGGGAATCTCAAACTAAAACAACAAGGACATAGCACCACTTATCTTTTAGAATAGCTGGATTCAGAAGACAGACCACACCAAGTGTGGTGCAGATGAAAAGAAATAAAAGCTATCACCCACTGCTGGTGTGAACAAAATGTGCAATGCATCTCTAGGAAGACAGCTTGGCAATTCCCTATGGAGACAAGGCATTGTGCATAAATTTAGCAATTATGTTCCTAGACACCTATTGGAAGACTTGAAATGCCATGTGCATACAGAAAACATCATATGAATATTTAGAACAGTTTCATTCATAATTGTAAAAAAAATACTTAGATGTGGGGCTGGAGAGATAACTTGGCTATTAAGAGCAATTGCTGTTCTATAGAGGAACTAGGTTAGGTTCCCAGGACCCACATGGTAGTTCATAGCTATGTCTAACTGCAGTCCCAGGAAATCTCCTGTTATCCTCTGGCCTCTGTGGTACCAGGTCCTTGAGCATGGTACACATTCACAAGATGCACACACATAAATATTTTAAAATAGTTTTTTAAAAAAATGGATATAACAACAATGCCACTCAAAAGGTAAATGGATTTTTAAAAATTAACTTGTGTGTAAAAGAATATCATTTGGTGGTTAAAAAGAAATAAGTTATCAAGTCAGAAAACAAAAGCCTTAATGACATATTGACAAATAAAAGAAGTCTATCTTAAAGGGCCACCAACTGTTTAATTCCTATTATATAACATTCTAGAAAAGGAAAAACTATGTGACATAAGATAATTGATAGTAATGGTGATAATAATAAAAGATTTCCAGATTTTGATGTGTGGGTGGGGTTGAATAGGTGAAGCAGAGGAAGTTTAAGGAAATAAGATCATTCTGTATGATCCTGCAGCTGTGAACACAGGAGACTGAATCTGCCAGAATCCACAGCACCTCAAGTGAGCTTAGTTCATGGACGCTTTAAGACCATTTGGACTGAAGGAAGAATTTGAATACAGAGACAGAACATGATTTTTTTCTGTATATGGGTGTTCTGTCTACATATATGTCTGTGTGTTGTGTGTGGCTGCTGCCCTCAGAGGCCAGAAAAAAGCATCAGAGCTCTAGGCCTGAATATACAGTTTAAGTTGTCATGTGAGTCGTCTGGAAGGGCGGCCAGTGCTCTTAACTGCTGAGCCATCTCTCCAGCCCTGAGTGAGTGTGTGTGTGTGTGTG
>JAQHUG010000465.1:860731-883445 GCA_028555095.1 Dicrostonyx torquatus | reverse complement strand
GCTATTGTGAAGGGTGATGCTTCTCTGATTTCTTTCTCGGCCCATTTATCATCTGTGTACAAGAGGGCTACCAATTTTTTTAAGTTAATCTTGTATCCTGCTACATTAATGAAGGTGTTTATGGGTTCTAGAAGTTCCTTGGTAGAATTCTTGGGGTTGCTTATGTAAACTATCATATCATCAGCAAATAATGAGAGTTTGACTTCTTCTTTCCCAAAGTGTATCCCCTTGATCTCCCTTTGGTGTCTTATTACTCTAGTTAGGACCTCAAAAACTATATTGAATAGATACTAAACAATGAAGGATAACTGTAAATCAACCGTGTGAATACTTGACAGTATAGGAACACTGAAGACAGTGAAGTCAGTATTGAGAAGGCCCTAATATCTACAGACTGTAAATGGGCCGCTAGTGAGAAGAAGATCCCCTGAGGCACATCAGATTTCTGGTTCTTCCATCCTCATTCTCCACCCCATCCCAGGTAATTTTTTCTCTAGGGAAGTCAACATTTTCCTCTTTAGTTTACCCAGCTTATGACTATGTAAATATTTGATCCTTAAACGCCTTTGTAATATTTTAAGTTCCTCTCTCTTTCCTTTAAATAGCAATCCAGAGAGTTTGATTATTTCCTAAATTTGACAAGATAATAAATCAACAGGGATAAAGCAACATCCTTAACTTCATTGCAACTAAAACTCTCTCTCTCTCTCTCTCTCTCTCTCTCTCTCTCTCTCTCTCTCTCTCTCTGTGTGTGTGTGTGTGTGTGTGTGTGTGTGTGTATGAACATGTGGGTGTATATGCATATGTGTGCAGGTACATGTACTTGCAGATATCAGAGATCAATGCCAAGTATCTCCCTCAATTGTTATTCACTTTATTATCTGAGATATGATCTCTTACTGAAGTTGCAGCTCACAGATTACCTGGGTTCAGGGATCTGCCTGTCTCTACCTAGCCAATAAACTCAGGGACCTGCCTGTCTCTACGTAGCCAAGGAGCTCAAGGACCTGCCTGTCTCTACCTAGCCAAGGAGCCCAGAGACGTGCCTGTCTCTACACCCTAGTCCTGGATTTGTAGATACCCTGGGATGATTTGTGTGTGTGTGTTGGGAATCAGACTCAGATCCTCGTGTTTGTACAACAGCTGCAGCCGTCTCTCCTGCTCCTACACCTAGAATCCAAAAGAAAATTTCTCATGATTGTGAATGGCATTGTATCTTGCATTTTCTAAATCACCAGAAGTCTACAGATTGTGAACTGAGTGAAGGTAAGGGAAGCTTCCCTAGGCCAGCTAGCCATAGTACCAAACGAATACTTTGGAAATGTAAAATTCATTACACATTCAAAATATCTAAGAACAGGGGACAATGGGAATGGAGTCAATCCTGTTCCAGGAGAGCTAGCGCCCTCTTCCAGCTTCCACATCAGGAAGGCACACAGTCCATATACATATAGGCAGGCAAAGGACTCACAAGACTAAAACAAACCTCTCTTAAACGAACAGAATTAAGGGACAGATTTGCCTTAGAGCCAAAAATAAAAAATTAACATTTTTACCAGCATAAGAATGCTGAAGATGACTACAATGAGTGCGAGTTCTTGGTGACAGAAGTGAACTACCAAACAGCAGTGATCAGCAGTGCTTGTTTAACACACAGGAACACTTGTGCCTACACTTGGAATTATGGCCCATCTCCTCTCCACCCAGCGGTCATAGACCCACAAGGCTTGACATGGGGAGTACTTGTTTAGTGCCTTTGTGAACAGCAAAGAAGCAAAGTGGGCATGATGGCTCACTAAGGGGACAGAAGCAGAGGAATTAGGAGGTCAAGGCCATCTCCGGTTACACAGTGAGTTTGAAGCCAGCCTGGGATACACAACAAGCAGTTAGGAATTATAGACAGGTGGAAGCAGATCTCTGCAAAACCCACACAAAATAATAGCAGAGAAATAGACATTGGGCCTCAGCCGAGTCTGTTTCTCACGTGTAAAATGGAGACAATATTACCCTTCTGTGCACAGAAAGCACCCTGTGTAATCTGCACCAAAGCACCCTGGGCAAGTTGCCCAATACACAAGGGTGTTTGCTGGGTGGATGATGATCTGAGGATAAAGTGAGCAATGACAAAGAGAATGATGGAACCAAGACTCAAAAGGATTTCAACAGATTAGAATTATAGGGAAACTGTTGACATGACTCTAAATGAAGACGAACCAGAGTCCTCCAGAGAGGCTGACAAACAGGACCACGAAGGTGTGCTGGGGTGAGAGGTGGCCAACAGCAGCCGTGATGAAGTGGGGGCTGATGGTGTGGCCCGACAAGTGAAGCAGTCCTGGGCTGCACTGCAGAGGCTGAGGAAGAGACAGAGGAGGAGGACATAACCCAAAACCTAGGGTCTTGTACGTCATCCCAACTGAAGCATACTGTTGGTTCAGGAGAAATATTTTAATTCAGGTAACTCTGGCAGGGACCACTGGTATTCATCACCCACTACAAAGGCTTGAGAGCACCGAGAAGACAGCTGGTGTGACGAAGGAATAGTATGACCCAATCCAGTACTGGCATTTACTTGCTGTGTGACCTTAAGAAAATGACTTAATTCCACCAAATCTTTCCTGTTTCCTCACATCTGATGGGAAGACATCTACTGCTCTGCAGAATTAGAGATTAAACAAAATCAAATGTGACATGTGCCCTGCACAGAGCACACAGAGAGGACAAGCAAAGGACAGAAGACACTCAGTCACTCACCTGGGAATTCATTTTGTGGGACCCTCAATTTCCCCCTGATCTCATCATTGTATGCTAGGACCCTTCTTCACATCTGCCCAGAAGAGCTCAGCAAATACAGAGCCAGAAAAAACGACTGCTCCTTGACAGACCAATTGAGAATGGCAGCTCTCATTCCCTACATCTTCAGATATAGCCAGTCTGAGGTGCTAGCTGAGCACCTACTGTGTGCCCGCATGTGTAAGCATGCTCCCCCCCCCCACCGCCGAGTTTATAATCTAGTGGGGAAGTCAGGTGATGGGGTTCAGGGAAAGAGGGAAACAAGGTGCTGATTGATGAAAGTCAACACGAGTCATTCCTAATCTGTGGGTCTAATACTCAGACTTCTAGAAGTGGGTGCAGATTGTGGGCATCAGTAGGGAATTCCTCAGCTTTCCTGCAAAATAACTGTATAACTTGGGTCACAGGGTCCCCCAGCCTCCCTTCTGAGGGGGCGCCCAGCTTCCTGCCCAGGAGGCGACACTTCTTAGTCCTTCCAAAGTTTATGCCACACCTCCCAGGAATTTCACTTCCTCCCACCACTCCTGTAATTAAGGCCTTCCCCCTTTCAAAGATCAGCTGTAAGTCCCTGCCCTTTACAGCCCTGCCTGGCAGAACCTGCTGCTCCCGAAACACACCTGAACCTGCTCTGCCTGTCCCTAAGCTCCTGAGAAGAGCTTCACATTCCCCAGAACCACTACACCCTGGCCTTCTGCCCTCTTCTCTCATCATCGGCATCTGTGGTCCCCTCAGGGACACAGCACAGGTGGGGGCATGGAGCTAAACCCTGAGTATCTCCTGAGCTAAAGTTTGATGCCACCACACATTCCCACCATCCTATCCCCTGTCCATTCTAGCATAAGCTAGAGAAAAGGCAAAAGTTGTAACCAGATGGCCACACAGAGACAGAAAGCCAGATACCCCGAGAGGCAAAGAAAAAACAAGAAATAGAAACAGGTGAAGATGTGGGAAGGAGAAGAGCAAAGACAGAAACAGAAGAAAAGATGCAGACATGTAGACAGGGCAGAGACAAAGGGGAAGAGCGTGGAAACATTGGGGGCAGACACAGGACAGGGAAAGGGACACGGGACAGCAGCAACAGGACACAGGACAGAGAAAGGGACATGGGACAGTGACAACAGGCCATGCGCTCTCAGGGCTGAAGCCACCAGAGAGCGGATCACAGACTGCCCAGAGGGGACATACATATGTCCTGGAGAATAATGATTCCCCAGATCTCACAGTTGGTGAGGAAGCCACCACAAGGTGGGGACAATGAGTGGCCTGGAATTAGGGAGTTAATCTGGCAGATCACAGCAAGTGGGCTGGATTGAGTCATAAAAACGGTGGGATTTTCCACTCTGCAGCAAGTGTCCAAGACTGAGTGGGAAGCCACAACCCTCCCCAGACAACCCCACCCAAGCTTCATTCCACAGACACTTAGCTGGCCCCAATAATAGGCCTGATCCTGGGTGGGGCCCTGGAGACATTACCGCAAAGAGCAGGTCAAGCTCCCAGGGAGGCCAAGATTGAGAGGGGGAACAGGAGGAGGGATAAGCCACCAGGAGGCATGTGAAAGTCTGTGGGCACCAGGAAGTGAGCGTTCTGGAAAAGCTAACCTTTATAAAGCGCCTTTAGAAGCAAGAGGAACTGGAGGCATCAGGATGCAGACAGAGGTGTAGATAGCAGGCAGGTAGAGGGGTGGGAAAGGCCAAGCAGCAAGGGATGCTGGGAAGTGTGCCCCACCCCAGACCCAGAGTGCCTTCCTTTAACTCACTGGACGGAGAGGAACAAGCCATGTACCTGCTTGGAGTTCAGACTTAGGTAAAATAGGGGCTTTGCCCTTTGCAGTGTTCAGTTCACAGTCTGTCCTCTACTGCCTGCTTAAACCGTGGAAAACAACCAAGTCAGTGAACTCAGGAGCCGAGCCCACCCCGAGAAGGCCAGCAGTTCTGAAGGATGCGCCAGCTCTTCTGCACCATAGGCTCTCTCAGGCCTGCTAGCCTGTGGGCTCCTCCTTGTCTATCACAAAACTCAGCCCGCACAGAGCTCCCCCGTGTGGCTGAGGCTAGTGCCTGTCGAGGAAAGCATCCCGCCCCCCACATTCCTCCACCCCACTCCCACCCCGCCCAGAGTCACAAGCAGGGTTTAAGAGTCAGCTGCACGGGCACTACAGTGATGCCTGTCACTGTGCACGCCTCCCCTGAACAGTGAGTGACTGAACGCCAAGGGTGGGTTCTAAGGTTCCTGCTCACAGCCATTCGGTTAGCCCTCCCATCAGCCACCTGACTAATGCGGAGCTGGGAAGAAGTCCTCAAGAAAAAGATACAGAAGGGGCTAACTGCCTGCAATGGGCTTCCTCAGAACTGACTTGGAAAAGGCCCTTGCCAGCTGAGGGCTTAGTTAAACTCAGAGAATTTCGTTAAAGCATATATTTAAAATCTGGAAAGTTAGATAGTTTGGAGTAAACAGCAACGGAGAGCAGAGACGGAGGAGGAGTGGACACAACACCTATAATTCCCCTCCAATATGATGTTTTCTAGATCCATCCATTTGCCCGCAAATTTCAAGATGTCATTATTTTTTTCCACTGTGTAAATGTACATTTTCCTGATCCATTCTTCAGTTGAAGGACATTTAGGTTGTTTTCAGGTTCTGGCTATCACAAACAAAGCTGCTATGAATATAGTTGAGCACACATCCTTGTGGCACGATTGAGCATCCTTTGGGTATATACCCAAAAGTGGTATTATTGGGTCTTGAGATAGGCTGTTTCCCAATGTTCTGAGAAATCTCCACACTGACATCCAAAGCCAATGTGTCCTTGAGGCCTGGAAGTGGGGATTAAATTGAAGAGAAGGGACCTCTACTTTAGAGGCTAGTAAGAAAAGTCAATAAACCAAAATTGATGTCTTAGTCCATTTTATGCTTCTTTAATAAAATACTCAAGACTGGGTAATTTACAAAAAAAAAAAAACAAAAAAAACGGGTTTATTCTGTGTAGTGTGAAGACTGTGAGGTCAGCATCCGGCCAAGGCCTTCTGGCTGTAGCATCCCCGGCAGAGTGGGAAAGCACAGGAGGGTGGGAGGGGCACACTCGTTTTTAAAACGAGCTCATTTTCACAATGACATGAATGCACTGATCACCTCTGAAAAAGCCCATCTCTCAGCACCACGGCCTGTCCGGGATTGAGCTTCTATATGTGAATGTCTCAAGGTTCATTCAAACTGTGGCAGGTGGATTGAGTGAGCTATTTCTTAGCATCTCACAACTGCCCCTAAGACTACTTCCTGTATGGGAGGTGTTAAAATTCACCCTTGCTGGGAAGTCTGTCACCAGCCTCTATCCACTCAGAAAAGACTGCACTGTCAAAAGTCTCTGACAGAGACTGTGTGTAAATCAGAAACAGCCTGAACCATTGAACAAATCATTCCTTCTCCTGATGACATGCCCAGGAGGCTTTTGGAAAAATGACACCTCTGAACGCAGCTCTGCTTGACTGGTCTTCGGAGTACTTTGTGGACAAGGCATAGAAGACTGGAGACAGGACACTGTAGCCAGCTTGTGCCTCCTGGAGGGACCAGTAGACTGCAGGGCCTGTCCAGCAGGGCAGTGATGAACAAGTGGGCAGGCAAGAAGGGACTGGGATCAGCTCTTTCTTCCAATTTTTTGTTTGTTTGTTTGGTTTTGGTTTTTTGGGTTTTTTTTTTACATCAAACATCTGTAGCCTGCAATGTATTAGGCTCAGCTCAGAAACTGTTGTGGGATATGTAGTGACAACGAAATGCCAGCTGCTGTCCTGGAAAATATGACAACCCAGGGGAAAATAGATATGTCTGAGGGGAATCTCAGCCCTTCAATACGTATTCAAACGTGTACAAGTCGGGTATGTGCAGAGAAGGGCTGGGCTATGGATGAGCATTGGAGCTGCCAGACAGTCCATGGATGATTGCATACAGAACAGGGGACAGATAACAAGGGAAAGAGCCTCACTGGCTGAGCAGGTGGGCATCCTTTGCAGAGGAAGTTGAACAGAGGAAGCAGTACCCAGACCCTGAGGATGGTAAGTGCAAAGCTTGGGAGACATTAGAGGATGTCAATAAGAGAAGATGCTGTAATTGCAATGCAAGAAGGGGGAACTAAGAGAAACAGTGAAAAGACGAGGGGACAGAGGTGCCAAGTTAAGGTGGGAGGTAAAGGCAGATATCCATCAGGACCAAGAGCATCCTCAGGACCAAGATGGGATTGGGGCCTCCCTCAGTGCTTGAAGTGAGGCCATGTCCTGATGATGTCATATAGTGCCTGTCCAGGGGACAGGATGTTGGACACATCACTGTGGCCCATTAGCAGGTAGTTGGGAGTCAGGTACCCCTCGGCCACGGCACACTGGATCAGGTCCTGGGCTGCTTTCAGGGCAGCTGCATTTGGAGGCTGTTCTGCAAAACACATTTACCCATAATCATCAAGATCTCAAAGTGGCTTGCCTACAGCAGTGAAAGGCACCCACATTCCAGTTTTCCCCATCTTCCACCCTAGCCTGTCCCACAATTGCCATAGCCAACAATTAATTAGGCACAAAGCAAGGCAAAACGATTTGGTTTCCTAATACTATCTGGCCAAAATTTCTTTAGAAAATTCAGAAGTGCCCTGGAATAGAGCACATAGGATGGCACATTTTCTCAGTATGTCCAGAACAGATACAGCCCGTGGGATTATCCTCTGCTATGCCATCACAGGCAATGCTGCATCCCAACATCATTGCCATGGTTACTGAGGAAGGACACACATTTCCCACATGAAATATAAAGATACCAAAGTTTTCAAAAGACATTTTTTTCTCCTTTGCTCTGGGCTTGCCTTGGGTATGGACATAAAGTGAGATATTTTGGATGGATGTGGGTGAATTGCAGGCAAATATTCTAGTTGGGAGATGCTCCTAGTAGCAGTCATTCTTTACTGAGGGTTTTCTAAAATATCCTGTTGATGCTACCAGGTACTTCCAGTGTCACAATGCTGTCCCCATCTTCCCAGTGTTTCCTGAATGTTCCACATGGTATCTCATTAGGCAGAACCCTCTGCCCATTTATGCCTTACCTACAAAGTTTCCGATGAAGGCAATTCCTAAAGCAATGTCATTGTATCCATAGGTGTGAGAGCCTTCAGTCTTCCAGCCAACTCCTTCATATACTCCACCATCCTGGCCCACTAGAAAGCTAGGATTGGGTAAAAGGAAACAAGAAAGTCTGAGGAGCACAAGTTTCTTCAGTCACCCCTTCAATCACTCATCTGTCCTTCCATCCATTTGTCACATACTGTCTGCATGTCCTGTATGTGCCAGTATGCAGAAGTCAGGAGAAAATGCACAGCTCTGTACTGTGCCTCCATCCCGGCACATCTTGCCTACCTTCCTTAGCCATTGTGCTTCTCTCCTCCTTAGGATCCCGACCCTAGCTTTTCTCTCCTTCCACTGAGTACATTCACCCAGACTAAACCATCATCCCCTCCCACAGCTTTAACTATTATCTATAAAAGTCAACATGTTGAAGAAACTAGTTGTTTGAATTTTCTGGAGCCAAAAAATGAAGTGTCATCCTAAATCCAACATTTCCCTCTGCCCCATTCAGCTACTACCCATGGCTCATCAATTGTTTTTTTACAAAGCTTTAACTTTCCCCGCTACTCCTGTCCAACTGTCGCTATTCAGCTCCGACTTGGGTCACTATAGTAGCTCCCTGTCCAGTTTTCCCTCCTTCCAATACACCCTTAAATCACACCCAGGAGACTGGGGTAAAGGTGCCATACTTGAGAGTGCTGGATGCTCTTGCACCAGACATGCATGTGGCACACACACATACATCACAACATAAAAGAGTGTGACTTTCCAAACACTCTCCAGTTTCCCTTCACACAAAGCCAGTTTTTAGTTTTATTTACAAGATCCACATAGTGGTTGGGTTCCTACAGACCCCGCCTCACTACCCTTCTCTCGGAAATCCAGTTTCAGGTTTGAGTGAACATGCTTTGTTTCCTCAAAGACACACGCTCTGTCTATAGCCCAAGCTTTTGAATATGTTATTCTTCTTTAACTACATGACTCCCTCTTTTCCAGCCAACCCCCACAACTTATTTGTGTGCCAATAAAGATGGCCCTCTTCATTAGTTCTTCTCTGACACCTTTCTTTCCTCCAAAGACTTCCGGGCTCATCTTCCCTGTGGCCTGACCTTCTTCCAACACTGTGATTGACATTCTGCGTTGTAATTATTTGCTTATTGTTTCTCTCAAGCCCACAAGAGAAGGGACCATATCAATCTTGCCTAGCCTTAGACAGAGTAGGCACCCAATAAATGTGAATTACAAAGTTAGATGAGGCATGAGTGGGTGCTTCGCCCAGTTACAGCCATGTCAGTGTTGATAACAGCACACTACACACGGAGGTGGGCAGATTCCTCTGTAGGTTTAAAAGTTGAAGAACAAGAATCAACTCACCCAGTGTTTTCCAGGTTGTAATTTCTAAATTTGTAGTCAGTTACCTATTACCTGCTGTGACCATACCAAGACTACAGAAAGACCTGGAAAATGAAGCGCGTTCTCTCTAACATACAGAGGCTGCCCTTACAAAGAGATGGGGCAGATACAGCTCGAACACTGCGGAAGCAAACCTGGTCAAATCTGAGACCAGTCACAAGATTCATTGTGTAAGTCCTGGACAAATAACTGAGGTCTCTTGTATTCTAACCCTAAGTCCCACCTGTGACAGCACAGGCATCTCCCAAATGTCTTCTGTATCTCAGTAGATTAATAATGCTTCTTTCATTTAATCTGGGCATGACTAAGGAACCATGAGAGAATAATCTCATTCCCTGTCTTGTCTTCAAATAGGAAATGTTGTCCCTACTGTAGAGATGGGTGCCGTAGGACCCCAGAGGGGTTGGTTAAAAGAGCCATGCGGTAAGCAGCAGAAGACTAGCAAGGTTCTAACATCAGAGAGAACAAGCTGGAGCTGGCCAGGACCCTTATTGGTTAGGACAGGGTACCGAAGACGGCATACCCCTACTCTGCCCAACAAGCTTTCCCATCACCCCTTCTGCAGTATTTTCAGTCTTTCTGATCTGGAAGAACTGGAGAATGTGCCTGAGAGGTCAGGTAGCCCAAACTGTGACCTGAATGATACCCAGTTCAGACTCTCACAAGAGCAAGGTGTGGGGCCTGTGTAAGACACCTGGGCTCCCGCAGCTTTGCCCTCCACAGTGCTGAAGCCAAAGGGCCATCTCCCACTTACTGATAAGCAATGTCACAAAAGTCTTGATGGTCTATGTGAAAAGACTGTATGTCTCTGACACGAGTCAAGCAGTCCACGGACTCATTGCAGCTTCTCCCAGCGGTATGGATGATGATGACGAATTTGGCTGGGAGGTTCATCTGAGAGCAGTGTGTCTCCCTGGCTTCCCACGCAGACCGTGGGGTGATACTGGGGCATGCTGCAGTAAAATGAAAAGCCAAGGGGATGATTGCTTTGTACACTCATGAACCACCATACAGCCAAAGGCCAGTTCGCACCTGGTCTCTCACCAGTGTGAACTTGGTAGGAGTTTGGAAAGGCCAGGTGCCTGGATCAGGACACTGGAGGAAAGAGCATGGATTTAATGATGTAAGAATCAATATGAAAGCAGAAAGAGATAGACTGACCAGACAGAGGCGTGATGTTTTCTTCACAACACAGGCTGTCTACATGCTTACAAGTGTGCCATCCAATAAGGTGGATCTGTGCAAATCAGCTCACCTTTAACAGATTGAGCTGATGTGGAAATAATAGTCTACAAAGAACTCACAGAGTTAGTGAATTATCATTGTGAGCAAAAGGGTCAAGCCCATGATGGGGAAATCCACGGAAACAGTTGACCTGAGCTAGTGGGAGTTCACTGATTCCTGACTGACAGCGGGGAACCCTGCATATGCCCAAACTAGGCCCTCTGAATGTGGGTGACAATTGTGTGGCTGGGACAGTCTGTGGGGCCACTGGCGATGGGACCAGGATTTATCCCGAGGGCTTGAACTAACTTTTTGGAGCTCATTCTCTTTGGACTAACACCTTGCTCAGCCTAAATATGGGGGCTGGGGGGCTTAGTCCTGTCTCAAAGTTATGTGTCAGACTTTGTTGACTCCCCATGGGAAAGGGAGAGGATGGGGATGAGGTGGGTGGGAGGTTGGGTAGGGGGAGGAGGGGAGGAAATGGGAACTGGACTTGATATGTAAAATGAGAAAATATTGTCTTAAAATAAATAAATAAATAAGGTGGAAATATAAAAAAGGAAAATACAACTAGCTCAAAAGTAAGAAATTTTTTATTTAGAGATTTATAATTTCTAAACAACATATTTTAAAATATCACTGGATCAGAGAGAAAGGCTGTGTTAGCAGATCTAAGCTGCTGAAAGTGCTCATTAATCTGATTGGTTTTAATTTACTGACCATTCTTTCCAAACTAGCACATTATTTTCGTTATTTGGTTTCTCAGAAAAAAATCATTCTCATATCAGCATTACCTGTATATTCAAATTTTTCTAAGCACCATGGTCATGGAAAAGGTGGCTGGTTTTGAAAAGGTGAGGGAGTGAATATGTGTGTGTGTGTGGGGGGGTGTGGGTGTGGGTGTGTGTATGTGGGTGTGAGGGGGTGGGGGTGTGTGTGGGTGTGAGTGGGTGTGGGGGGATGCATTCCCACAATATGTGCCTACTTTCCCTTCTCCTCCATCCTTCCTGACACACTTCATTTGTTGCATGCTCTTACTTTTCTCACTGAAGCACGGGTTCCTTCATGGTGACAGTTTTGTCTGACTTTTTTCACAGATGTACGATAAATCTGAAGAATTCATGCTCCTTGTAGACTCATCAGAAACATGAGTACACATATATTTGTGGCAAGAATGGGTCTGTGACAATACCACATTGTCTGGTAGGATGGAGAGGCCAGGGAAAGTGTGGTCCTTAACTTCTCTAACTACTAAGGCTGTCATTCAGTAATGGAGTGCTCATCTAGCCTGTCCAGCTCAATTAAATCCTCAGTGACAAAAAAGTAATAATAACCTCTCTGATGATAGCTATGACACGTGTGAAATGTTCTTGGCCCAAGGAACCCTGGGAAGCCTAACAGGAAAACTCTCCCAAATGCAGCTGGTCGGGGGCAATGCAGAGACACGTGGACTGGGCTGAAGACCTTACCTTTCTTGGGCATCTCTGAATGCTGAGGAACCAAGCAGGTCTCTTCTTTTAAGAGAAGTGGCTGGATGTACAGGGGTGACAGGTAGCCATTCTGGATGGCATGGTTGATCAGGTTCTCTGCAGCTGATAAAGCAGCGGGAGTGGGGCTGTTGCCTTCATGAGAGTAACATGAAACAAAACCTGTCAGGAGGAACTCCAGCCTGGACAGCAGCAACAGGGAGGGCCAAGACACCTCCTGACCTTAGTGACTGGTAGACGGGAAGAGAAAAGACAGACAGGAAGCCTGGGAGAGAAGAACTACTTGGTCAGAACTCCAGGCAACCACAACTACGAACCTCTTCTAAGGGCCAAACTGAGACTGTTTATTCTGCCTTTAAATAGAAGGTTAAAGATCAGCTAAAAGATACATGGGGAGAGATTTGCTTGACCACGTCAGAAGGACCCTAACCTGTGGGAAAGGGTGACAGTATTTACTGAGTAACTGCAGGATCACACATGCCTTAAACTCTTTGATACCCATTAACCCATATAATTCTTGCTGAGCCTCCCTATAACACATGCTATTAAGATCCCCAATAAAGAACGGCTTGTTGGTGGCTACCTCTCACTGACGTTAGCCTTCGACGCCACCCCCGCACTCTGCTCTGCTCCCGTTAGAAGTGGATGGTCAAAAACTCCTCTGACACTCAGACTTTGCCTGCTAACCTCTTTTTTTCTCTATCAACAAAGATACTGAAAGAAGAAATAATCCATGCTGTCTGCCTCTGGCAACTAAAATATCAGTGGCAGATGATTCAGATTCCATTGACCATAACTGTGAACTCAACGTCCGTGGCAACTGCAGCAATAAACAAACAAGTATAGACCAGAAAAGAGGACAAACTGCATCTCACAGAGCGCCACTGCAGGAAGGATTTCCAGAGACAGGGATATCAGACATGGTACGAACAAGGAAGGCTAAAAAGATGTGACTGTGGAGGCAAGAGGTGAATTAAGGGTGTAGGCACCGTCTGAGTCTGGAGGGAACGACCATTACCTATTTTACTGCCAAAGAAGGCAATGCCCAGGGAGACATTACTGTAGCCTGGAGCACGCAAGCCTTGGACATGCCATCCGACACCTTCGTACACATTGCCATCATCCCCAACCAGGAAGCTGCCATGCAAAAAAATGCAGATTTAGTGGTAAACCTCTGCATTGAGGAAATTCACTTTCCTAAAGTGGTCCTAGAGGCTCATAAAAAAGTGAAGTTTTGATAATTTAATAATGAAAAACAAAAGAGACAATTTTGGACCGCCTACAGAAATAGGAATGTATTTCAATTTTGGCTTTGTCTTCGATTACAGGTGTTTTCCAGACTCACTGAAAAATAAGGAAAGAAAGAAAGGAAGGAAGGAAGGAAGGAAGGAAGGAAGGAAGGAAGGAAGGAAGGAAGGAAGAAAAGAAGGGAGGAAGAAAAGAAGGAAGGAAGAAAGAAAGGCATGTGCTACCACCGCCTTTAATCTCAACACTCTGGAGGCAGAGGCAGTCAGATCTCTGTGAGTTCGAAGCCAGCCTGATCTACAGAGCTAGTTCCAGGACAGCTGGGGCTGTCACACAGAGAAACCCTATCTCAAAAAAAAAGAAAACACCTCACTTTGCTCAAAGTGGAATTTGAATGTGTGACTCTCCAGGACCTGAAGACAACTATCTTTTCCTGCTGGTTAATTCATTTTGTTGCTGTTGTTATTTGGGAGAGGGGAGCCTTTGAAACGTGATCTCTCCCTATTACCTAGGCTAGCCTGGAACTTACTGCATAGCCTCAGCTGGCCTTGAGGTCACTGAAGTCCTCCTGCTTCAGCCTCTTAATTGCTGCGGTTACAGTCAGGCACCATGACATCCAGCGTAGTCTACCATGTTCTTGTTTTTAACTATAGGACCAAGCACTTGAGCCTTCTTTAAAACAATTAGCTACAACTCAGGAATTTCCTTAAACCCCCTTCTCACAGATCCTGTAGGCTCTGAATCCCAGAAACATATTTTGTTTTATTAAGTTTGTTTTAAAATCATGTCTATATTCTTTTATTCTACCCCTTCTTTTATTTCTGTTCATTCTGTTGTTCTCTGCTTTCCAAACCACCTTGAAAATGGCGTTTCATAACTCTCGCTAGATTCAGCGGTTTACTAGACTGTGAATTCCAATGCAGACTGAAAGCAGGAAGAACACTTTCCAGGGTCAAGCAGAGCCCCTGTCACCTGAAGGCTCTGTCACCTGACACCGAGAATCAGGCACCCGAAGTGTGCCCACCACTTCTCTGCTTTCTAGTGTTTCCAACAGGCTCCTCTGTCACTTCTGCAGAAACTTAGGTAGATGGGGAAAAAGAGAACTGAATGCTAGGAGGAAGAAGGCAGAGTGGAAGAGCCACCCACCATGAAGCTGCCAGGTCAGACATGCTGAATCTTTCCCGGTAAGCCACGCCCTTGTGGTGACATACAGATTATTAGAAATGGGTTAGATCAAGAGTGAGAGTTGGCCAAGAAGAGGCTAGATATAATGGGCCAGGCAGTAATTTAATTAATACAATTTCCGTGTAGTTATTTTGAGTGTAAGCTAGCCAGGTGGCCTGGAGCTGAGTGGCTGGATCAAAAAGCAGGCCTGCTCCTCATACTACACCGCTCCCCTGTCCAGTCATTCAGGGTACTAAATGGGAAAACATTTCATGGGTATGAGCCCTGGCTGGAAGGGAAAGGGACTGGGCTATATAAACATGCAGTCTCAACACAATTCTGACCCATGTGCCTTGATATGTGCACTTTAAAGAAATTCTTTGGTGTCCATAGACTATGACAATCTCATTTAGGTAATAAAGATAGCAATAGGGGAAAGACAGATTCTCTTCCCCTACTGCTCCTAAACTGGTTGATAGCAATGAAGCCCTTTGGGTGGCTGCAGTGGTTTTGTAACCTTCTGTGTGTTCTTTCAGGATCTCCCAGCATAAAAGCACCCACAGGGTTATTCCTCCTAATGACTTCTGGATTTTGTTCGAGTTCTTTTTTTCTAACACTTTTCAGTCATCATAGACGCAACATAAATGAAGGCCAGGAGATGGGAGATACAGAATAAGGAAAACCAGGAGAATTCTATGAGGGTTGGCCTCCAGTGGGGTTTGGAGACCCGGGAAGCCTCTTACTTGAAGGCCACATCACACCAGCCTTTGTTGTAGATGGAATGGGACTGTAGGACCCGCACCATCTGGCTGCAGGTGGCCCGATCTCGGCACTTCAGCCTGCTGAGCTGCTCTGTGATGAGGTATGCCACAGGCAAGCTCAGCGGCACACTGCAGGTCAGGGAACTCGCCCCCCACTCCTTTCGGGAAACTATGGTAGGATTGCCTGTAAGAGAAACCACAGATGAGCCTGCAACAGACCATGCCCAAACACTAGCTCCCTCACTGGGACATCTGGAAGCCCTGGAGGGCGCTTCATCAGCCACAGCCACCCATTCTCATCTCTATAGTCCAGTTTGGGCTCACCTGGATCTATACTCAGCCTTGTCAAGTTGCCTGGTTAGTGGAAGTAACTGCTGATGTTGGGAACCTATTTGTATCTTAAGGGTATAGCATGAACAATAAGGGGTCCAAGGACCCACAAATAAGCCAGTAGAAAATGATCTTTATTAAATTCTGTCCCTGAAGACAATCACAGTGATCCATATATTTCTGTCCAGGAATCGGTATATACTTCATAAATCTATTGTTTACTCAAGATAATGACAGCCATGTTAGTATGTGGCACTATGAGGTTACCCATGGGTCTGTTGGTAGGTATGCAGGTGACCCATAGAAAGCAATGTTGTTCTGATTAAGGACCAGGGAAGGCTTCAGCGACCCTAGGGCTGGGTTGAGTGATGGCAGATGTAATGAAAGCCTCACCACAGCAGGAGACAAGGACCATAAAACCCACAGTACCCTCAGAGGTAAAGAAGAGCCATCAGCCAGTGAGTATGGCAGATACAAAGCAGAACCAGGCAACTAACTGAGGGCTAATTCCATCTCACTGCCACCCTTGGGCAAGCCACTTCCCCATCAGATCTTAGTGTCCTCATGCACACCATGAAAAGATCAACTATGCACTCTTTGATCTGTGAATTTCTTCATCACTCTGTATGTAACCCAGTAACATGTCTATCTAAGGGTAGAAGGCAGAGAGCTAGCTAAATTGTGTCAGACAAATGAAAATTTGCCCAGCATTTAAGAAGTACCAAACACAAGTCCATGTAATTCAACAGAATTCACTTGAGGCCTAATCACTTTATAATAAAGATAAAACGTATTGCAGTGCCATAAAGGCAGCTCTGCACCAGTATAACTGGTATTTATTTACAAATGTAAACTCTGGGCAGGGTTAACTTGATGATGGTGATGATGATGATGGAGAAATGGTACAGCGGTTAGAGCTACAAATTACCTCACTGTCAAGATCTGAATGATGTGCTAAACCTTTACAGTCAACTTGATTAGACTTGGAATCATTGCTGAGACCAGTCTCTAGGCATGTCTGCAGGGGATTATCTAGATCAGGTTAGTTGACTGGGAAGCTCAGCCCTGATTTAAAGCAGCACATCCCATGAGCTGGGGTGTCAGCGGAATGAGAGGAACTGAGCGCCAGCAACTGAGCGCCAGCATCCACTGCTCTCTGCTTCACAGCTATGGAATGCAGACTTTGTTTTGTTCTGTTTTGTTTTTGAGACAAGATTTCTTTGTGTATCTCTGCCTGTCCTGGAACTCACTCTGTAGATCAGGCTGGCCTCAAACTCACAGAGATCCACCTGCCTCTGTCTCCTAAATCCCGGAAATAAAGGCGTGCGCCACCTACACCACCACCCAGCTCACAGCTGTGGAAACAGGTGAGCAAATGTCTTAAGTTCCTGCCACTGTGTCTTCCACCATTATAGTACACACACACACACACACACACACACACACACACACCACACACACACACAGTAAAGCTGCAAGCTCTAGTAAATCCTTCTCTCAAACATTTTGTCACAGAAAAGTAATCAATACAATACCTAATTAAATCCCCAGGAACAGATCAGTGATTCTTTTTGATAAATGCCTACAGGTAAAAATACAGATAAAGAGGCTTGCTCTGTGACTCTTGTCCACCCTGCAGCTTCCATGATGAGATTTCCCCCTTCCTATTTTTTCTTTTTTTCTTCTTTTTCTCTTAAATTTTATTTTGTTTTATTTTGTGGTGGGGAGGAAGATGGGTGGGATCAGGTAGCATGGTGTGAAAGACACAAAGAATAAGTAAAAACTAAGTAATTAAAAAACAATGCTAAGAAGTGGCTGATATCGTTCTTATTTCATTAATGCGATTAAGAGTCAGATGTTAACCTGTGGAGGATCACAACAGCTGGCAGGACACCAGTGCCAATCTGTCAGCCCCAGAGCAATGCGACAAGTGACAAAGCCACACATGCCCTAGTAAAGACAACACTGGGAGCATTTCTCTTTCTCCACACGAGGACGGTTGTGTGTCAGTCAGCAAAGGCACTTCTGATAAAAAGAAAGAAAACTTACCCCACACTAGGAGACTGAGAGCCGAGAAAACAAGGAGCCTGGGCAGCATCTTCAAGTGGTCCCAGGATACCAACAACAGTCCTGGGGGGTACTGGTCCTGGAGAACACAGACAGTTACCATGGCTGTGCTAACCACACAGCACCTTATCTGTTTCCCTACTCTCCATGTGCCTCCTGAGGGCTAGCACTTGGCTCAGGCTTCTCAGGGTCACCCGCACACCTCAGTTGTTGCATAGATATGAGAGCCTAATGTCCGTAGCTAGCAGGCCTTCTCCATGCTCACTTTCTACAGCCCAGGAGACACCTACCTGTTCCTTGCAGTGAATGTGGCTGATATTAAGCCTTCCAAGGCAGACAAATACAATTTCTCAAGTCCTTCAATAGCAGTAATAAGGACCCTGTATAGATATTTTCATTTCTAGTGTGGCAGTTTTATATTTGGCCCTTATGAAATCCCTGTAAGATAATTATCATAAAGACTATTTTTTTAAAACAGAGAATACACAGCACTGAATGACAAGTAGAGGCAGGTATGAGCTCCATCACATGGCCCATTAAACAATCACAAGTACGGAAAATCATAGAGTTAAGTTCCCTATTCCAAGATTCCAGAGGAATGAACAGTCAATTCTAACATGAAGATAAAAACCAGCTGTTCCCACTCACTGGACACATCCTGTGGTCCAAATTCTGTGTGAGGACTCTTTAGACACTTCGGTAAGTCTCACAGTGACCTATGAGAGCATGTGTCCAAGAGTTTAAGTCACATGTCCAAAATTCTCAGATGAGTAGGAACAGAGACTACCCTTCCCAGCCAGATCTGCCACACTCCAGGGCCTCTAATGGAAACCCCAGTCCTGGTGTTGTTTCTGTTGGTGGGGAGTCTCAGCACGGGAACTGGGGTAAAGTGCAGGATCACGTTGGTGTGCCCCAGACCCACGAGTCTTGTTTGCCTTTACTGCTTACTCATGCTCAGTATGAGATATTCACTCGCTATGTTGTCAACCAAGTCTTCAGCTTTCCCCAGCTGAGAAACAATGCAGGGGGCTGGAGGCGAACATCGTAGACATCACCCTGCACTATCTTGACACTACAATTGACACCTCCAGATGGAAATGTTTAACGTTGCAGCTTAAGGACTGAGCATATGAAGGATTCTAGAGCAACACAAAAATATCAAATAACACACAAACTCCCATTCAATCAGAAAACTCTCCTATGGCCACCAGCCCACCTCAGATGAGCCCATCATAACGGGGCAGCACCCTGTGTGTATGGGAGAGAAAACCAATGTCTTCATTAGTCAGCAGAGACAAGCGCCAACTTGCGAAAGGCAGAACCACTGCCAGCTAGCCTCCCAGAAAACTACTAGAAAACGATGCCAGCAGAAAGTTTGGATTCTGGTTGTGTAACCTTTTTACTTCCCTAATCATGACTTCTAATGTGACAAGCCATACCTCAGCCTTCTTGGACCATACACCCGAACTCCGAAAGATGAAAACAGGCCTGACCTTTCAGGCCGCCGAACTGATGGCCTCTCCCTACTCTCCGACTGGCTCACATTGCTATGCATCCTCTATACATAAAAGAAACTGTAGGTAAAGTCTCAATACTTGAAAGCAAGGAAGAAATCGTGTAGAGGTAAATCCACAACCAAACGTCTACGCAAGTAAATAAAGGACGGCTAGTACCTAATTCTTCTAGAAAAGAAGAGAAAGCATTCCTGTTTGGAGGACAGCTTAAGCAAGAGAGAGAGAACTTCCTCGCCATGTTTAGACAGTCACAGAGTGTAGCTTCATAAGGAAAAGCGGGCATCTGCAGAACGCTCACATTCAGAAATACCTGACCTCCTGTTGTCCCAGCCCAGCAGGGCAGAGTGTAGTCCCCTCCAATTGGCTGCTGGTTTCCTTCTTTAGAGCGAGGCCTCCAGTCCCTGTCCCTTCTCTGGCAGTTGTCTCCTCCTCCAGCCTTCGCTTCCTGTAGCTCTGGACAGATACTCCCTCCCTGGGAACACAGCACTGGCTTCACAAAGAAAAGTCGACAGTGAGAAGACCCCCTAACAAAAGCTAGACGGAGGCCTTGGGGCTCATTGCTTCCTCACTGCACTGAGAGGAAGCAATGAAATAAGGCTGGGGCTTACAGCACCTGGGGAAAACCCCGTGAATAACCCAGGTTCCTCCTCCCTGGGCAAGACCTGGATTGCCACAGACTTTAGAGTGTCTTCCTAATAGCTCCCCTCTCTGGGGAAACGAGGTTTCAAAGACCGTTGATTGTTATCTAGACAATAGTTCTCAGTGACATCTCTAGATGTAGAGACAGAAAGGGACAGGTGCACTTGCTGTCCTGGGACCGGGATCTAGTCCTAATTTGATTGGATGCATGTTCTGGTTTTGCTTTGCCTTCTCTTATGCTTAAATGGTTCCTCTCCTGTGACCACAGCACAGCACCGCAAACATCAAGACAGTCGCTTCAGTACGCACCAGCAGAGATACCCCTTAACAAAAAAGGCCCTTTTAAAAGAATCCCTCCGTTTAGGTGGCCTGAATTTATAGACCTTACTTGGGAAGACAAGAGTTTTCCTCAATTTTGCACCTGATTAGCAGAGTGTGTCCACTAAAAGGGGACATCCACCTTTCAACCTTGTAATTACACCGTCTATTAAGGACTGTATCATTTGCAAAGCATTTCCACAAACATCACCAGGTGTCATTAGGGTACATAATGGCTCCACGTTCTACCTTCATAAGGGGAATCTAGAATAACTGTGTTCACTTCTGGTTACACTTAAGGAACCTGAAATCTGGAGAAAGCTTGCCATGACTTAATATCTGCAAGTTTTGGAGCCAGCAGCAAAGGTGAAAGTCTCATCACTGCACTCAACCCACCAGACATTAGACACCCCTATTTACTTCTCTGGGCCTGTTTCCTCAGCTGCAGGGTAGAAAGACCGTGAAGTTTCATGAACACCGAAAGCGTGTGCGCATAGAAAGGGCTCCACAAGGGCTGGCTTCTGGTGGGATGCTGCCTCTGCGGCTCTGCTCTTTGATTTCAAACTCAGATACACTTCCTTCTGCCGTTCCCCCACCTGCTCTTCATCCAGCCCAGCACCAACTTGTCTGAGCAATCTGGGGACTCTTAGGGGAGACCCAATCAGTCAAAACGACGCGTTAGGTATTCTAATAAAGTAATACAAAATACCAAGGAGTACATTCCTTGGGCTCCTGGGATTCAATACGCATCCATTTAACACTTAGTGGAAACTACACACAGGAGGAGCTGGGTGTTCTGTATGGAAGGGTTGGTGAGGGTCCTGAGTCTACTGGGATGTGTGTGTGGTGCTGAGTTACTGGAATCCCCATCCCTCACTCCTTAGCATCTTCAGGGTGGTGCTATGCCAGGGCTACCATTATTTTTCATGCATTTAGTATAATGCTGTGTTAGAGGAAATTTCTCCATCATTTTTTTCCGGTTATATTCCTTTTCTAGGAAAGACAGAACAGGGTTTTCCTTGTTGTTTACTTCCAAGTTTTTAACCAAAGAAGTGAATTGAAGGGGGCTCCTAGTATTTTCCTACCCCCTAACTTTGGGGTTTTGGGATCATCATGAACAAACAGACTTAAAGCTAACAATGACCAGACCCACTGAAATTACTGTTGTTGATGTAAGAATTGTTCCACTAGAACTGGTGCCAACATTCTCTAATTAGATAGTACAAATCTCCCAATTGCTTTTTATGCAACTTGAGAAATATTTTCCAGCCTTATTCAGTGATTCTCAACAGGTGGGCCATGATCCCTTTGACAAACCTCTATCTCCAAAAATATTTACATTACGATTCATTAACAGAAGCAAAATTACAGTTATGAAGTGGGAATGAAAAGAGTCTTATGGTTTGGGGTCAACACAGCATGGATTAAACACAACACTGGATTAAAGGGTCGCAGCATTAAGAAGGCTGAGAACCACATAAGGCCCTTATTGCTATCTGATATATAAAATGTTTCAGCTTCTATGTTACCTGCTCCTCTCTTGAAAACAGCCATTTCTCCAAGAAACACTGACTGCTGGAAGGTGATACCCAGTGATCACAAATCCAGTATTAAGGGTGTTTATTTGATGCTAAGGATGCTCTCGACAGCTATCAATTTGAACCAGTCTATTCAGGTATGAAGTAAATCATTGAAAATCAAAGTTTTAAAACTTTTATTTTGGGACTGGAGAAATGGCTCAGTTTAACACTGGCTCCTCTGGTGCCCTCTTCTGGCCTGCAGGCAGACATGCAGGTAGGACACTGTATACCTAATACATAAATCTTTAAAAAAATAAAATAAAAACTTTATTTTGTGGAGTTTTTCAATTCTGACTTTTATTTTTCTTTATTATAAAATATTAATGGATTTAATATAATTTTCAACAAACAGAAAGCATTAAGTAAAAGTTTGATTTCTCTGTCTAAATGCTATAGCAATGTGGGGCTAGTGTGCTGGGCTGGTACAGGGACTAGTCTAGAAGTGTGACCTTGGCATGGGCACGTAGCAGGGAACTCATCAGGTTAGGCCTGTGTGAGAGAGAGTCCAGCGCTAGGTCCAGGCATGGGAGGTTTGCACAGGTTCTGTTCCCTGGTCACTCTACTAGTCTAGCTCTTCCATGGGTAAATTGAGATTTACTGGTGTTGAGATTTACTACTGAGAGGTGTCTCTTACTCCCTATCATTTTGTTGATGTAGTATTCAGGTCCTAGTCTTCTTTTGTTTGGTAAGTGCCTTAGCTTCGCACATGTTTTCCTCCTGTCGTCTCTCAATATTTTTACCTTTCTCAGACTGAAATATTCTTTCCAGTATCTTCTGTAGGATTGGATCATAACTGGCCATAACTTCTCTTTAGCCTGTTTTTTTGACAGATAGTTTTGTTGATTTGGCAATTGTGATCTATCAAAGTTTGAGAGACACCAGTCTATTCCCTTACTGCTTCCATGGTTTCAGTTGTAAAATGGGGTACAGATCTAAACAGAGAGCTCTCAACACAGGATTATAAAATGGCTGAAAGACTCTCAAAGAAATGCTCAATATCTTTAGCCATCAGAGAAATGCAAATCAAAACAACTCTGAGATTCCATCGTATACCTGTAAGAAAGGCCAAGATCAAAAACACTGATGACA
>JAQHUG010000465.1:832396-842757 GCA_028555095.1 Dicrostonyx torquatus | reverse complement strand
GGTATTCATTTGAACTCTGCCTGGCTTATTATCACTAGCCTTTTCCCGGCTAGCCCTCACAGATGTCCTTATCAGGGGAACACTTAGTGAGGTCCAACTTCCACAAGTGTAGGGAATTTTGGATTAAAGTGCTTGGAAACAGAAGTATTAGGGGGGCCAGGAACCACTGGTGACAATGGCAGATCCACCTTTTACCTTTCAAAATACATGGCAATATCCTTATATCAGATACTTTCATGTAATTTTTACTCTTGTTTTAATATTTGGATTTTTATTTTATTTACATTTTCATCTATGATACTATCCCATTTTAATTTCGTTTTTTAGCTAGCTATGGTAGAAGCCTGCAGCTTCAGCAGCATAAAGGGATGAAAGAAGATCATGAGTTCTAGAGCAACCTGGACAACATAGTGCAATTCTGTCATAAAATTAAGTTACAATAAATTAAGTTGGTAGATAAATTTGCCCTGGGTTCTGTCCCAAATATCAAAAAATCAGAAACTATAATAACTGAATAAAGCTTAAAGGGGGAGAGGTGACTTTCCTCAGAGAAGAGCACAAGCAGTTGGTTGTCCTATGCCAAACAGTCAGCCCTGAAAACATGCATACCGGCAACATTTATGAACTGAGTGGTTAACGTTTAGGATTATGTATGTATGTATGTATGTATGTATGTATGTATGTATGTATGTTCATGCAATAACGATTAGCTTAGTAAAAAAAGAAGATGACACCATGAATTTAAGAGAGAGCAGGGAGAGGTATATGGGAGAATTTGGAGCGAGGAAACGAAAGGGAGAAATATTGTAAGAAAATTATAATCCCCAAATAAATAAATATAATAAAGGACAATTTTCCTTATTCTTAACAGTCATTTCTGAACCACAGATTCCCTTATTTATTGTTATCTTCTCAGTTCTATTATGTCCTTCATAAGTGCTTATACTTTCATTGAGTGTTCCTTTTACTTTGTATTGTATTCTTCATGGGTTCAGCTCTGACTGTGACGTCATCTAACACAATTATGAATTTTACCCCTGAGTCTCTCTGTCTCTGTGCTTGTCTTTCTCTATGTCACTGCACCCTCAGTCTCATACCACACGTGCGTTATGTCTTTGTATTGGGAGGGTAATGGATTTTCAGTTTCCAAGCTGCTGCCACACTTCTCCATACTTCTTTCCTGTCAAATGTGCATCTCCACAGAAAACAGTGCTGAACAGAGCATCATGGTAAAGAATCAGATCATTATGGGAAAGGTGCTGGTAGGAACACTGCAGAATTGTGCCAGATACCCATTGAGAGGAGTGCATGATGGCACTGCCTACAATGGCACTGCCCACGATGGCAGGAATCTGTGATAACTGCAGCTCACAAGTGGTAGTAGAGTCTCTGCAGTAATGAAATCCATAGGGACAAGGCATTATTAATCAAACTAACAAGACACTCTCTACATTATATTCCTTTATTCATGTCTCCTGTCTTCCTCTTACTCTCCCTTCCATTTTGCAGAATAACACAGAGAAAAACAATGCTTCATGTGTTTCCAATAAACACAACAAAGAACAAGGGTAGGGAGAGATGCAGAGCCCCAGGATCAGTCCAGCGGGGCCCATTCAGGCACAGGCAGACCACAGCATGGGGTAGCAAGTGTTGCCTTTGCCTTGGAGGAGCGTGTGGCTCTGACACTCAGGGAACTCTGTGGATACAGTGGCACGGAACTGTGGAGATGCAGCATCTGCTGTGGACAAGTCACCACAGGGAGTTCCTAGTCTCCAACCAAGAAGTGCCAGTGCAGAGAACAATGAGAGGAGGGGGCGCTGGGCCACAGGGCTTCCGCAGAGAATGATGGCACACTTTTGGAAAAGGACTGGGGTCTTTAACTTGTTTATCCATTTCTCCAACAAAAGTCTATAATATCTACTACCATTTAAACACAGATCACAGAGCTGACATAGGCACCTGGTGGTGAGAAAACTCAGCTGCTGCCCTGGAAGAACTTCACAAACCAGAAGAGAATAGATATGCCTGCAAGCAACCTAAACCCTTAAGTGAAAAGAGTACTCACATATGCACACGTGGATGTGTGAGCAGAGTTGGGGAGGACACCCTGTCTAGGCTGTGCATGAGCAATGGAAGCTGCCAGACAAACCAAGTCTTGCCTGAGTACCAAGCAGAAGGGCAGATAACTAGGGAACCTCACTTGGCTGAGAAGACAAGTACAGGACTATGTGTACAAAACTTGGGGGACAGTGGTGGATGTCACCGAGAAAAGATATAGTCATCCTAACCCAGGAAATGAACAAGGTGAAGCTTTGAAATGAGAGAACAGTGATGCTAGTCTAAGGTGGAAGGTAAGAACGAATGCCCAGTGGGAGGAAAAGTGTCCTTGGAATGTAGGACTCTCCCTCAGTACTTGAAGTGAGGCCACGTCTTGATGATGTTGTATAATGCCTGTCCAGGGGACAGAGTATTGGACACATCGCTGTGGCCCATTAGCAGGTAGTTGGGGGTCAGGTACCCCTTGTCCACAGCACACTGGATCAGATCCTGGGCTGCTTCCAGAGCAGCTGCATTGGGTGAGGAGCCTGCAAAACAGCCAGACCATTGTTTGTAGGATCCTAGGGTGCCCAGATCAGGCCAGAACATGATTTCAAACCCGCCCAGCCTACCACTAAAGTAGCATATTTGACTGTTGGCAGCCAGTCTTACAGACAGACAGAACGTCAGATCATTTCATGTGTCTCAACTCCAAAGTTTTCCTGACTCTGAATTGCTTGCTGGTCCTGGAATTATAAATACAGATCTGAAGAACTCTGAAGGTTCTCCTACTGCAGAAATGTGTCCTGCTAGTTCTCTAGTGGGAACATTTTTGTCCCCTAAGGAAGATTTGGCAATGCAAATTCTTGGTTGACAAATGTGAAGGAAGTAAGGACACTCTCACTGTCGAGTTGGGAGAAAGCAATAATCGTGCCAACCGCCCTTGGATCTGTGACAGTGAACGACCTCATCCAGAACTTCAGGAGCAGTGAGGTTCACAGGCCTTCCCCACAGATTCGATGCTCAGCATCTTCTCACTTGCCCTTACCCCCAGCTAATGCTCACTTTCAAACCAGCCCGAAAGCGTAGCAGTAACAGTACCTCTCCATCCCAGAGATTCAACAGTACCCTTTCTCTAGGCAGAGGCACTGAGTAAAGAAACAAACATTTTCAGTGCAGCCCAGGCAGATCCCTAAATCCCTGCCTTGGGTATAAGGCTGGGCTGTCTACAGTTGGTACCCTGAGAACCAAATAGGACAGGTTACAAAGAGAAACTAAAGTCACTCATGCAGGCATTTCCCCTGGCTTCACCCATTCATTGTACCAAAGGAAGGGGTGAGGGAGGGAGGGACAAAAGAAGGGAGGGAAGTAGGGAGGTAGGGAGGGAGGCAGGGAGGAAGGGAGAGAGAGGAAGAGAGATTTGTCTGTGAGTACAAAAGGTGTTTTTTGAGTGCCGATTCTCTCTAGGATCTGAGGGTCACCTCCAACCACACTCTATAAATACAAAACTTCACCACATGATGCTTTAGATGATGCCCGAGTCTGACGTTTTCTCTCCCCAAACATCACACAAGGATCTCAACTACCCAAAGCCTCTACTTACCTGTGAAGATGCCCATGAAGGTGATGCTCAGAGCAATGTCATTGTACCCCTCCGTGCGGGAGCCTTGGCTATTCCAGCCCACCCCTTCATAAACACCACCATCCTGGCCCACGAGGAAGCTGGAGAAGCACAAGAGAGGTGGAGATTAGCGTGAAAGAAGGAGCATTCTGGGACTGACACTCACCTTCCTTCACGGGTTCATTCATGTATTTACTCAACTACTGCCCAGGTTCCAGCACCTGGTGTGAGACAGCATCCTTGTGAGGGCCATGCTGCTGACACCATCTGGAGGAGTGGGGCTCTAGGGGGACCCAGACTTAAAACCTTTGCAGATTTCTGGGGAATAAATCGACACAGTAGCTGCTTTGGTAAGATAAACTATTTAGTAACTCACCCCTATTTCCCAAATGTCTAACCATCAGTTTCTGTGAAGCTGAACCTGTCAACCTATCTCTTCCTTCTCCAGACATCCTCTTCCTGGGACTTCCAGTGTGATGGTCCAGATTGGTCTCCGTGCCTCTTCCTCCTCACCCTGAACACTCTCAGAACTGACCTATTCATTTCCTTGGCTTCTTCGTTGTCCATGAAAGTGCACAGCTCACATTGGAGCCACCTCCCACCTGTTCTTCTCTGGGTTAGCTTCGTAGAGAAAATCACCACCCACCGGCTCCAACCCAGGACAGCCAAGGCTGGTGCCGATGTCTCGCAGCCACTTCCCACATAGCCCTGCACCCTAGTCATGAGCCACTCACTTTCATGAACTCTTAAGTGCTTCCACTTCTCCTGGGACATCTGCACCCTCTTACCCCAGTCAACATCTTGCCTTGTCTGAATTGCCACATCTTCAAATCTCACTGCCTTCGGGTTCCTCCTCACTGATCTGTTCCCAGTCAAGGCATCTTCCTAAACACAAATCTTACTGTGCAAAACCCTGCTCTTAGTCCTTTGCACAGAACCCAAACTCCCCAGTTGAAGATGCATCTTCTTTAGGACACACTCTTCTGCCTCCCAGCCTCACCTCTCACCACATCCAATATTGGCATTTATGTGATCATAAGCAATTTCTCAGCTCGCTCCTCTGAGACACTGTTCTGCTGGAACCCAGGCCTTCCCCTGTGTTTGAAACACTCTTGCTGCTTTCTCCTTTAGTTTGTCCCACTCCCTTCTTGGACTCCAGCTAACAAGTTACCCCTCCAAGGAATTGAGTCCCTAGCTGCTCTCCCTGCATCCTGCTTGTCCTTCACGTGACCTTCATAGTCGCACTTGACTCACCTTGCTGAAACTTACTTTATAAGTTCTTTCCCCCTCACTGAAGTCTTAGCTCCTGCAGGAAGCATCCCCAGAGCACAGCCTAGAGCTGTGAGGGGGAGAAGTGAGTGTTTGATCCAGGATGCTGACAGGATGCACAATACAAATCAAAAACCTGAGCAGGAAAGAGAAGCTTCCATCCTCAGTATGAGATTTCCAAATTCATATTTGATGTTCACATCTCCATGGCAGTTAAGGAGAAAAACATCAGGTTACAATCGTTTGGTATGTCCTAACAGCTAGCTAGCGGCAATATTTTCTCCCATCTTTAAAGCGTTTCACTAACGTGGAGAGAGAGGAGAGGACCAGTCCCCTTAGAAGAATATGCCACGTGAGAATCCAACCGAGGCAAGCACATTGCACACTGGTGCCTGGCGGGAGCAGTCAAGACAAAAACAGCTCCAGAGGCTAATCCACGAATTCCCTAAGATAGCAGCTCTGTACTGGCACATACAAACATACCATATGAGCTATGCTTCAAATTTAGTTTGATTGTTTGTGATGAGAAATGAGTGAGATATTCCGGCGTCTTATCTTGGAGCTCTGGAAACATCCTCTGGTGTTTTGCCTGCTTCGTGGCCATTTTGTTTTCTATGTAGGCCAGTCTTAAGCAGCTGTCTTTAAACATAAGTGTTCTTGACCATCAAAACTCAGTCGTAGAATCTTGATATTCATTTAGATTACACTAAATGAGAAGGAAAGGAAGGAAGGAGGAAGGAAAGGAATGGGATAGGAGGAGTAAAAGAAATGTGTGAGGAAAAAGACAGACAGACCGACAGACAGAAGAAGAAGATGGGGGTAGGAATGTAGGGAGAGGAAAAATGTCTCCCACTAGGGAACACATTCCTTATCATAGAATTGCGGACCTTGGCACTGAAATTAATGGATGTTGTCCAGCCTCTCCATGTAGGAAAGACTCTCCCTCTGAGTGTTCAGAGTCTTAGATGTGGAGGACGGCCACAATAACACCAGAAGAAGCAAACCGAGCAGAGGACAACACCTGAGCCACAGTGTAATGAGAAGCAGCTGCGTTAAAATGGTGGCCCTGGAATGGTCTCTTTTACAGAGTTCAATCTCTCACACTGTCCCTTCATCTAATATCTCTTCAGAAGTCTCGGAACCCATAATATCCATATACTGCCTTTAATAGGCACACATTTTTAGGGCATGCTTGGAGCTGTGACTGCCCCTTATCTGTCTCCTGAATAAGAGCACTCTTGGGTTGGGTAAAGAGCCAATGTAAGTACCCATAGGTCTTTCATGTGGTGAATTATCAGTCAAAATTTGCTGCCTTTCCTCTCCTGTTGAGAGATTCAGGTTCTCTGACCAAAGGAAAGCGGCCCCTATCCTTGGGATCACTTACTTATACCCAATGTCACACGCATTTAGCCTGTCCATGAAAAAGGACTGGAGATCTCGGACCAGCAGGCGGCACTCATCCGGCTGACTGCAGGTTCTCCCAGCAGAGTGAAGGATGATGGCATACTTTGCAGGGAGAGCCATCTTGGAGCAGTGGGCCTCTCTTGCGCCCCAAGCAGACCGTGGAACAATGCGGGGGCAACCTGTCGTTGGGTAAAACAACAAAAACAAATGTCAAGACATAAAGGATTCATTTTACCACATTGTGCCAATCACACAAAGGCTGAAGGCTGCTGTGACCCTCAGTGTGCTGAGATTTCCCAGTCACCCTCAGAGCCCCTCCCAACCCTGACTGTGGGGCTCTACTCTAGAGTACTCTTGGGCTGGTCCAAGCAGCAAATCCAGAAGCTGTACTCCACAAGTCTGTTTGGCAAACACTTAAAACCAATATGAAGGGATGGCAGCAGGTTCAAGGTAGAGATGAAACTGACTCCAGGCTCATGGCAATAAGAGCAAGTTTCTTCAAACTTCATTAAGCCCAAGAACAGGCCGAAAGTTCTTACTGTTTTGGGTTTTTTGTTTGTTTGTTTCTCAAAAGCTTCAGGAAGTCCCTGACACTGGTCACCTGTCCCCACACATATATAAGCAGTAAGGAATGCTGGGATCTGAGACCTGCAGAGCTGCTTGGGAGAAGCCGAGCCTGGCTGCACCGCCTGCAGGAGACACCCCGACTGTTGAACCGCCTGCAGGAGACACCCCGACTGTTGAACCGCCTGCAGGAGACACCCCGACTGTTGAACTGTCTGCGGTTGTGCAGTGAGCACCAGGTGTGAGTGGCCTCCCGGGCTGGAGTGGGCTTTTGATGATAAAGCTGTATCATAGTAACCTCTCACTCATACTCCTGCAGTGAACCCCAGCAAAGCTCACTGGCGCAGAGAGACAGAGAGGTTTGGGGCTGGAGAATTGGCTCAGTGGTTAAAAGCACTTGTTGCTCTTGCAGAAGACTAGGTTCAATTTCCAGTACTCACATGATGGCTCACAAGCACATGCAATTCCATGTAATTCCAGTTCCAGAGGATCTGACGACCTTTTCTGTCTCCTCTGGGTATGAGGCTCACACATGGTAAACATACGTGTGTGTGTGCACGTGCACGCATGTGTGTATGTGTGGTGTGTGTGTGTATGCAAGTCACTCATACACATAAAACAATAAAATAAAATAAATCTAAAGATTTATTGTCACTGCTTGTTAACCCAAAACAGTCTGAATTAACTTGTCTGAATTGTTTTTAAACTCCTCCTTTAATGTCAATGTGACATCAAGTTATATAATACTTTCTATATTATAAATGTGTGTTGTGAATAAGAACTGTGCATAAGTGTACCCTCTCATTTTCTATGCCTATTTTCTTCTCAAACAATTTGAGTTTGAGGGGGTTGTTGTTGTTGTTGTTTGGTTTCTCAAGGCTCCTCTGTATAACTCTGCCTGTCCTGGAACTCACTCTCCAGATCAGACTGGCCTCAAACTCAAGAGATCCACCTGCCTCTGCCTCCCAAGTGCAGGGATTAAAGGCGTGCCCCACCACCACCCCACTTATCCTGAGTATTTTATCTGTTTATTTGTTCACTGTCTCCCCCACCCCCGCCCCCACCACACAGAAGCTCTATGACTCAAAGGTTCTTGTGCTGTGTTCCTTAGATCCAGCTTTTGCTGACAAGGCAGGTGTGAAAAAGACTGTTCACACAACACCACTCACACCGAGGTGGCACTGTCACTGCAGCTAATAGGAAAGAGGTGGCCTGGAGGGTTCCTCTCGAGGTTTGCTGGCATCAGTATTTCAGAAAGCTGGTGACTACACGGCTACTGGGGAAGATATGAGGGACGCCTGGAGAGGTCCCTTCTGGTGGCATTTGTGAATGCCATCCTAGATGTCAGACTGGAAGAACCAGAAGGGGACAGGGCCTCACCTTTCTTCTGTCTCCCCTTCTGTGGAGGGGCCAGGCAGTTTTCACTTTTCACAAGAAGTGGTTGGATGTACTTGGGTGACAAGTGGCCCTTCTTCACAGCATGGGAAATCAGGCCCTTCAGAGATGCTAGAGCAGCAGGGCTGGGACTGTGGCCTAGAAGAGAGTAGATTTATAGGGAGTCCCTTTCTGGCCTAGTGTCAGGGTACAGCGGGAAGAGGTTGAGCACCCCCAACAAACCTACACCTGCTAGAGGAAATGATGGGGACAGGTTCCTCCCTCAAGTCAGAGGGGCAAGGATCGAGGACCTGCAATAACGGGGCTCTGAGTAGCTCAGGCTGAAGTGCCAAGATCCCAGTGATGTGCCAAGACTTCACATATGCCCACATGCCCCATCCACAGGAGGGCTTCAAGGTAGCTCTGCCCAGTGAGCCCACTGGCTAGCACCACCATCTTCCTACAACAAACCCTGAATCAAATACTGCTATGGACCCCTTTGCTCATGAAGAAGAATTTGGAATCTAAAAAGTAAATGCTTCAAATCCCAAAACAAGAAATAAATCTGTGGAAACATCACTCCTCTTAGAAATGGAAAATGCAGGCTCATGTTCCTTCCTTCCCCCAGAGTCATTGTGGTTAAATAACCTTTGGGTTATCTGCTTCTCTGAAACTTAGGCTGCATACTGTAGTAATGAGAAGGGTAGAGTCTACCTGGACTATCCCAAAGGGTATGGAATAGGAAATGAGAAACTAGCTATCCAAAATATGTCAACAGAAATAAGCTCACAGGTTGGCTTTTTGGAACCTATTCCCCATGAACGGATGCCTCAGCCAGTCTTGAAGCAGGGGGAGGGACTTTGTTGACTGCTATGGGAGGCCTGCCCCTTTCTGAATGGAGGTGGACTGGATGGGGATGGTTAGATAGGAGGTAGGAGGAGTGGATAGGAAGAGAGGAGGAAGGGGTGACTGATTGATGTGCAAAATAAATTTTAAAATTTAATAAAAAAGAAAAAAATAGCTCACAGACTCAGGGTCCTGACTATATGTCAGGATGCAGGGAATGGATGTCAGGGTACAGGGAATGGATGTCAGGATGCAGGGTACAGGGAATGGATATCAGGATGCAGGGTACAGGGAATGGATGTCATGGTGCAGGGAACTGGATGTCAGGATGCCAGATGCAGAAAACTGGATGGCAGGGTGCAAGGTGCAGAGAACTTGATGTCAGGATGTGGGGTGCAGGGAATTGGAATCAACACACTTGGAAGAAAATGAAAAGCTGACAGAGGCTGTGATGTCCTGTGATGCCCAACACAGGACAAATTTCACGGCTCCCATCCTGCTTTGAGATTTTTGTTTCATTTTATTTTGCTTAGACTTTTTTTTAAGAGAGAGAGAACATGAAGTTGGAAGGGTAGGGAGGTGGGGATATCTGGGAAGAGTTGGAGAGGGGAAAACATGGTCAAAATATATTGTATGAAAAAAATTAACGGAATTAACTGTCAACTTGAGCAGATCTAGGAGAAAAACCTATGGACATATTTTCTGAACGGGCTCACTGAGGTGGGATGGCCCACCCTAAATTCAGACAGCACCGTTCCATGGATGGAATCCTGGGCCAAACACAAGAGAGAATGGGAAGAGCATCAATCCTCCAGTTCCTAATGGCGATGCGATGTGACCAGCCACTTTGTGCCCCCCACGTGATGAATCCCATCGCGATGACTTATCCCCTCACACTAAGAGCCTGAATCAACTCTTCCTTCCGTAAGCTGGTTTCATCTGGCATTTGGTCACAGCAGCAAAAAAATATCTGCTACAAAGGCATCAAGGTGGCTTTTGAGAGCAATAGACAGAAAATCTAGGAGTGAGAGATAGACAGACAGCGGTAACACCTGACCTACAGACACCGACCTGTCTGTCCTAATCTAGGAGTGAGAGATAGACAGACAGTGGGAACACCTGACCTACAGACACCGACCTGTCTGTCCTAATCTAGGAGTGAGAGATAGACAAACAGTGAGAACACCTGACCTACAGACACCGACCTGTCCATCCTAATCTAGGAGTGAGAGATAGACAGACAGTG
>JAQHUG010000465.1:818008-832227 GCA_028555095.1 Dicrostonyx torquatus | reverse complement strand
TCCTGGAGAGAAGGTGTGACAGTCACTAACAGGGGCAAGGCCTGAAGAAAAGCAGAACAAGGACCTGCAAATAGAAACTGGGGAGAAGAGGAGGGGGGATGTGAGTTGCCTACAGAAGCCTGAGAGTCTGAGGAAGAAATGTGGCAGAGCCAGAGAAGGAAGCCTCAGCAAAAGGAAGAAGGGCATCGCATCGTGTGTCCTGGAAACCAAGGAAGAAGAAAATGCCAAGAGAAACTGGCTTTGTGGAGATGCCTAGAGGGCAGCATGCTTCAAGAGAAAGGAGCAGAGAACTCTTCGAAGGACAGTCAGCTGAGGTGCCATTACCTTCCTGGGCGCCAAAAAAGGCAAAGCCTAAGGAGATGCTGTTGTAGCCTTGGTCATGTGATCCTTGGACATTCCAGCCGACGCCTTCATACACTCTACCATCATCCCCAACCAGGAAACTGTACGCAAGGAAACAAATTACTGACTGGTGCCAACTCAAGGTCCTGAGAGGCAAAGCTACCTTCCCAGGCTCACAAGGTCTGGAAAGAGCTCAGGGCTGGTTCACTAAGAAAGTATTTGCAAGTATTGTCTCTGAGACAATAGAAAGACCAAGTCACGCGTCCTCATCTTTAACACTGAAAAGGACCCACACCCACATCCCATGCACCCCCTTGCCAAGACACCCAGTCTGTATATAAATCGTCCTGAACACTGAAAAGGAAAAGGGGCCTTGGGCTACCTGCAGAAGCTACAGTTGACATAAACGCAATGTTAGTCTCCATGGACTCCGTACATCCTCACAATGGCTTCCCCTACCTCATGCGGAAGGCACACTGCCCACAGAAGGCTGTTCACTTGCTCTCTCCCTGCCGGGTAACTTCCTACATAAACGCAGCATGTGAGACACGGACATAGTGGCAAGCAGTGTATTTAGGGAGGGATCCCAGAAGCCAGAGAGATAGAGCAGGGAGAAAAAACTGAAGAGAGACATCCAACAACCTATACCTCGGAGTTAACTGAAGAGTAAACATTCACCATGCCTCTCTCAAGAGCTGTGTATATATCTTTAGAACCCTCCTTCAGAAGGATTGGGCTGATGAAGTTACCTCTCAATTCCTGTCCCCCAGGGGCCAATCCTCCTAATCACAGAGGCCTTGGAGAAGCCCGATGTGGGAAAGTGGAGATGCTGGGGGAGCTTGAGGCCAGAAGCCATTGCCGTTACCATGGCCAGACTGTTGACAACTGGCCAAAGCCAGATAGGAGTCTCCTCGACTAACTGTTGGAGTCATAGGTGGGATGATTGCCCCAGTCAGATAAGAGCCCACACCCGCCAAGCAGTGCAGACTACCATGGACAGACGCTGGTCGGCTAGTTTAGGGCGCTGTGGAAATCAAACAGCTTCCCTACCTGGAGAAAATGGTGATTCTTGTTCTGCCCAACTCAGACTAGTAGATGATAGAAAGCACTCAGGTGTAAGGAAGGACTCTGTAAACTATGTGTCGGGCAAACAAAGAGTTCCCAGTGGCATTTAAAGGAGCAGTTATGTCTTGGTTTTCCTTCTGCATCTCAGAGGCATGGACTTCACAAAGAAATATATCAGAATTTCATGAAGATTTTTGAATACTGTATTTATTAAAAAACTGATAGAACCACAGCCAAGGAAATGAGGTTAATAGGTCAGAAAGAACTATAAAGAACAGAGAAGGCTGGACCGTATGTCTGGAGATCCAGGTCCACCACTTACTTGTAGGCCACATCACACCAGGTGTTGTGGATGTGATAGGCCTGCAGTTCCTGAAGCTTCTGAGTACAGACAGTCTGGCTGTGGCACTCTAGCCCAGGGACATGGTGCACGACAAGGACATTCGCTGGCCTGCTCAGCTTAGAGCTGCAGCCAGTTGCTCTTGCCCCCCATTCCTTACGAGAGACCATGACGAAGATGTCTGTGAGGAGATGGCATGTCAATCACCTGAGCTGCACCTGCTGCTCTGAGCCTGGTCTGGCCCGTGCTGGTGAAGATGCCCTAGGACCTCCTGCTCACTGCTGTATGTACACCTTGCAGACTCTCATTCCCAAGGCAGCTGAACTGGATATTTTGCTCCCCAACCTCTGAAATCCTCACCATCACCGCACTACATTAGGAAACATGCCCATGCCAGCCACTTGTCCCATCCAGCTCCCGTAGCCTCATTGTGCACGCACTGGCAGTTTCCTCTGTGACTACCACTCTCCTTAAGGGGTCACACCTCCTCCTCAGTCTCAGGGCTCTCACTGGGCAGGGTCTTCGCCTTTGACCCATTGAACTCAGGGATTGAGTCTCTACCCTGCATACGCTTTTTCTCCCTTTTGATATCAACCCTACACCCCCAAAAGCGTAGAGAGGTCAGAGCCTCTGTACAGTTGATGCTATTCATCCTGTCCCAGCTGGCTGCACAGACCTGAGATGCATTTCTGGGCACATGAGAACCCTGGCAGATCACTAAGTCTCCTCACCATCACGGCCCAGTTTGCCTTTCTCCAGGAGCTGGGAGATGTTGCCAAGCAGCTGCTGCAGCCCATCTGATATCTGTTGAGTTTGTGGTTTTTCCCAGGAGGAAACACCTGCAAAAAGAATGTCCCTGTTTTCATCTGTCTTCAAAGAGTTCCAGAACCCTTTGATAATGACGGGATAATGACACTCTAGCCAGAAACAGCTGCTCCTCTCCACTACCTCTCTGCCTTCCTGAGTCCCCAATCCTCCAACAAGCCCCTCTGGGCTGCACAGGGAACCACCTCTAACAGATGGCGGCATGGTTTTCTCCAATACTGACTTCAGGTAATCCCCCAGGGTGACAGTGTATTGCTCCAGGTAGGGAGTCAGGCATAGTGAACAATTGTGAGCACATCTAAACATACAGTTGGCGAAAACAACCTGGGAATGTATTCAGGCACCCAAAACCACAATGTTCTCTCATGTGTACATTTTGTGTATTTGATGCAATAAGAAGAAATAGTTAGAATTGCCCTTCATGAATCAGGTCTGCTCCTGCTCAGTGCTGGGACATCGGTCAAGCCCATGCTCCAACTTGAAGGACTGTGAGAATGTCCCTGGGCAGAGTTATATTATTGTTCCAACGGAACCTTGCTTTGTTGACAGGCACAAATCTAAGAGGGGGAAAATGCTGGTTGGCACACTATTGACAGTTCTAACCATTGCTCCCTTTTATTGGTTCCTACTGCAAAGACCTAAGTCAGTCATGTACACTACCTCGCTGAATCCTCCAATTGAAGAGGGAAGCAGCCTTTTCTCAGTCTTCAGATGGACAAACTTAAGATTTCAAGAATTTAGACATTTACTGAAAACTATTGTTTGGGGTAAGGTCTACAGACACCATAAACCTCTTCTTCCATGTCAGGGAAGAGTACACATTTGGTCCAGAAAAGGAAAACTTACCTGTTACTAGGAGAACCAGGTTAGAGATGATAAGAAGCCAGGGAGGCATCCTCGGGTGGTCCCAGGACACTGACACAAAGTATGCTCAGCAGCCCTGGGAGGGACACTGACAGTTAGCATGACTGTGCCAGCTGCCAGTGACAGCAGCTCTCTACCTACTGCCTTGGTGTGGGCCTCCTGAGGGCCAGCATCTGGCTGAGGCTCCTCTGAGTGCCGTGTACACAGCTGGCACACAATGTCCCAGAACAAACACCTAGCAACTCTGTTTACTGCTGCCTACTGTGGGTGTGGTTTGTGTAGACACTTGCACAGTAAATCTCAAATACATCCCACCCCCACCACCCAGATTCTGAATATACAGGAACAAAATCTAAAAATGGTCTAAGAAACTCAAGCTTACATGGAAGGATCTAAAACAAACATTCCCTTTCCAATTAGGGATAAAACCACACGAGGTACCTAGGGTGTAGTTGGGACAGACCAGATCTGGTTGTGAGGCAGGGAACACCTGACCTTAAGACTAGTTAGAGAGAGTCTAGTCCCTTATGGAGATGGTTTTTAAACATCATACTCAAACAGAAACAACTGAAACTGGGGGATGGCTCAGTGGCTAAAGTCTGAAACTCCAACAGCCATGCAGAAAACAGCTGAGCGTGAGTGTGGCTGGACAAGTCTGTAATTCCAAGAGGGGAGTCAGAGGCAGGCAAATCCCTGGAGCCCACTGTCCAGCCAGCCTTACTGAGTCCATGACTCATCCACTGAGAGACCCTGTCTCATAAAATAGGTAGAACACGATTGACAAAGACCCAGTATCGAGCTCCGGCTTCCACATGTACACATACAAGTATGTACCCACATGCACACACGCACACACACAGAGCGGAGGGGAGACACACACTAGCTACATGTTAGCTATCTATCACGTTCTCACACTAAACAAAGTAGAATTACCTGGGCCCTCTGTCCCGCTCCAGCCCAGCAGGTCAGAGGCCAGCCAGCTCACCTCTCATTGTTGGTAGCTCCCTCCTCCAGCCTTGATTTCTCGGTCTTGTACCTCCTCTAACAGGCGTCTCTTCCAGTTTTCCCGGGCTCTGGGTGGGGGGGGCAGTCCCCAGGAATGGAGCACCCAGGCTATAGCTTCCTCAAAAGAGGAAGTGAGAGGACCCCCCTCTCGCGCAAAAGATGGAGGACAGAGGCCTGAGACTCTGCATCAACTCAGTTGAAAGCCTGGAAAGGAACTCAGGTGACACCTGCTGGGTTGAACCCGCCCTGTGAATAAGCCAGGTTCCTCCTCCCTGGGAAAAGTCCAGTTGCCACATCCTCCCCGACCTCTATCTTCAGCTCAGCCTTCAATAGGCCCAGCTGACCTGGCCTGCTTGCCTGGTGGCTATGTCAGACATCAGTGAACTCATTGTCAATAGGATCTGCTCCACAAATCTGAAGGCCGTCAATTAAGGTCATTTACCAGCTATTACTACCAAGGTCACCCACGTTCCCAGGAGGAAGTTCACTGCCTCCCTCCCCCTGCTGCTACACCCATCGTGCTGCTACACCCATCGGTATCACACTGTGACCCAGGGAGGAAGCAGTGCTCACCCACTTCTGCTCTGGGGCCTGGTTATATCATCTCTGAGCAGGTTCCATTGTTTAAAGCCTGGGCTTTCAGAGCTGTGGATCCTCATAGAGGAAGCTCCACTTGACAGTGAGACTCTAACACCTTCACAGGGGATATCCAGCCTCTCAGCTCCCAGCAGGCAGGGCAGCCTTCAGAGACCCTAAGGAAATGGCCTTATGCAGAAAGATTGTCCCAGGAAAAAACTCCCTGGAAAGTGTCACCGCAGCAGCGTCACCGCAGCAGCGAGTGTCACCGCAGCACCGAGTGTCACAGCAGCAGCGAGTGTCACAGCAGCACCGAGTGTCACAGCAGCACCGGGTGTCACCGCAGCACCGGATATGTCACAGCAGCACCGGGTGTCACCGCAGCACCGAGTGTCACCACAGCACCTAGTGTCACCGCAGCACCGAGTGTCACCGCAGCACTGACACCCACTTAGGAAACGTTGTCACCTCCTAGCCAAAACAAATAACGCTCGAGGTGGAGACATGGCTTTGTCTCCCACCCTTAAAAACCATTTATTCCAGTTGGGCAGATCAATCACACCTCATGAAAGCGGGTACACCGTAGCTGTGCTAGAGAGAGATGAGGAACAATTTTTATTTTTTTGGATTTTCAAGACAGGGTTTCTCTGTGGCTTTGGAGCCTGCGTTGGAACTAGCTCTTGTAGACCAGGCTGATCTCGAACTCACAAAGATCCGCCTGTCTCTGCCTCCCGAGTGCTGGGATTAAAGGCGTGCGCCACCACGGCCCGGCGTGTAAGGGGATTTATACAAGAAAAATAAAGTGAAGCGGGCAAAAATAAGAGTACTCCAGACAGTACCCAGGCTGTCATGACCCAGGCGGGCCACAGGGTGGCAGCATATGCACTTTGATCTTTCTGATGATGCCCTTCTACCCACTCAGCAGAGATCTGCCCCACAGTCCAATTTCTCCATGACTCCACTCCACTTTCTGTCTTCTTCCCTGCTGTCTCCTGAGTTGCACAACTTCTTAATTATAGAAAATGACCTTCTAAACACAAGCTTCCATCAAAACCAGCACAGCCTTCATTGTATTTAGCAAATGTTTATCTCCTCTACACAGAACTTATCTAGTGACGAGTTTACAGATTAATGGAGCAGTAAAGGAGACAGACCAAAAGGCCAGTAATTACAATGCCTGCAGTGTGCTGCTTAGGAAAGCCTATTATTTTCTACAAAGGGTTGTAGCCTTCAAGGAGATTCCTGTGAGGTAGAGTCAGTCCGCAGTAAGGGGCTGAGATAGGACACCTTCGAGTCACCGAGTCACCAAGATGAGAGCTGGAATTTTGGTAGGAAGTGAAATGAGGGCAGCACCCAAGGGAGGTGAGGACACTGGAAAGCAGCAGTCAGGGACAAGAAAGGGAATAGCAGCTTTGTTGGCTGGGAAACTTTCCCAGCGATCAAGATTCTGAGCAGAGACACCCAGGTAGACATGAGAGAAGTATGCAGACTTGGGACGGCTTCAGGATGAGAGTTCAGGACCCAGGTGACTGATGGGCCCCCCACATGGATGCAGGATAAGCCCTAGGTGTAGGCAGGTCTGAAGGTGACCTTCAGGGTGGCCAGTCAGCAAAGACTTGGTATGGACAGAGCCCAGAGATTACAACGCTCTGTAGCTCTTCACCTTCCAACTGGGAGTTCTCTGGATCTGGACTTCCTGGCACCCTCGTCCCCAACTGTTTATTCTGGCTCAGTGGCACAGTAAAATGGCTTTGAGGAGCTGTCTCTGGCTATCTACAGGCAGGCAAGGTGCAGCCTGATGGGGTTGGTCCTGAAGGCAACTCTAGCAAGGAGATGCTAACTTCCTCTATAAGAGAACAAGTAAACCAGAAGCCACAAAGGTCCTGGAGCACCTCCTAAGTCCCTTCTGCACCATATCCAGCCTGTCCACCCATCCAGAGCTCCCACTTCCTTCTCCAGGATCTGACCATCCCCCTCCATGCCTTCTCCCCAGCCAGCCAGATGTAGTCCAGGTCCCATGTCCAGGGCTCCCGTCTAGTCTGTCCTCCACTATCATACCACATCTGATCTCTAGACTTCTGCCAGGACTTGCCTTGCCTATTTTCCCAGTACCCAAGTCCTTCATGTGCCACATCAAACCCTTCCACCAACCAGATCTACCCCCAGCACTCCAAGCTTGGAACAAGAGACACACCCTGTACATCAGCCCTCTGTCCACATGACTTCATCCCACCCAAGCCATTTCCACCTCTTGGCCCAGCCTTCCACAACATCCTCTCTTCTGTCCCAACCTGCTCTGATCACATCAGACTTAGAACCAACAAAAGAAATCCATGCACCCAGTTCGCATTGCAAAAATACCAGCAAAGTGAGACAACAAGCTCATACCTTCTCTCCAGAACCTGCCAGTCCTGTCAAAATGGTCACCAATGAGAATTACCCACATGAATGCCAGGACACAAAGGTTAAAAGAACAATCATAATTTTCATCAAAGAATCCAAGGAGTTTAAAGAAGACCCAAAGGAGCAGATCAGTGGAATTAAGGAGAAAGAATTTAGGGAGAATAAGCACCTAAGTGATGCCCAAGAAAATACAAATGTGAAACAGAAGCAAATAACAAAGACAACACAGAACTTGAGAATGGAATTCAGTAAGAAAAGCACTAGAGCTGAAATGAAGATTAAACTGAAAACCCTGGTAACACAACCAGAAAACTCAAAGGAAGAATGAATCAAGCTGAAGACAGAGTATCAGGACTCAAAGATAAAGTAGGAGACCTGAGTCGTGTAAACAAGGACTATGATAAACATTAAACATACAGAAAAGGGACACACAGGAAATGTAGAACACCATGGAGAAAGCCAAACCTTCAAATTATGGGCATAGATGAGGGAGAAGCATCCCAAGCCAATGGCATACACCAGATGATCAACAAGATCATAGCATATAACTCCCAAAGTAAGCAAAGACACACCATACAGGTGCAAAAGGCACACAGAACATAGACAACACCAGAAAAGAAAGTCCCTGCCACATAGCATAGATAAAGCATTAGGTATACATAACAAAGACACTGCATGGGCGCCTGCTGAGGCCTTGCCAGAGCAGTGCTTGGTTGCTGCGTGATTTTCTGCTGGTTCTGGGCAAAGATGGCAACCAACGCTGCTATAACAGAAAGGTGCAGAGGCATTGTATGTAGAAGTAAATGTGGGAGGAGCAGCCCCAAAGACAGCTGTCGGTGGACTGGGGAATCATGCTTCTCTATGACAGATGCAAATCAGGTGGTGATTTTACCATGCACTCTGAAGCCAGCAAAACTGCAGGCAGTACTGTCTCAAACCATGGCAATGTGTTCACCAGGGAAGGTGGAAATTCTGACCCCTCCCGATGGGTCCGTTCCTGAAGATGGAACTACCTTTCATGCTTTCCCTAGAGAGCCTGACGCTGAACCCTAAGAAGAAGATCTGGGAGTAGATCCAGCCTGGCCCACACACCAGTGAGTACTCTGTGGCCACATACGAAGGGTTCCATTTGAAATGAAGGGAGTTTACAGGGCCCAAACCATGGCCAATAGTGGAATCTAGTAAGATATGTACTTTGTTACTGAAAGATATTGGAGAAATCTTAATAACAATAAAGAAGAATATATTTGTCACTTACATATTTTTAAAAAAGAAGGCATATTGAAAGTTGCAAGAAAAAAAACTGCAAGTCACATATAAAGAAAAACTCATCAGAGTGAGAGTTGATTTTCCAATGGAAATTTTGAATGTCCCAAAAGCCAGGGACATTCTAAGTACTAAAAGACTATGACAGCCAGCCTAGACTAATATAGCAAGCAAAAGTATCTACCATAATTGAAGGAAAAAGAAAATTTTCTACAGTATTAACAACCTTTAAAAATTTATATCCAATAAATCAGAAAACACAGGAAACGATATCGTGGGCTGAAGAGAGTGCAGAGCATAGCAGAAAAACTAAGGAAATAGGAGCCCATTAAAACCCAAAGCAGCACTGAGCACACAAACAACAAAACCAAAATCAACAGCAAGAAGAGCACCATTAGCACAATGATGACTATGATTATAATAACCTTAATACAAATAATGACGTTAATACCAATGGTTTCAATTCTTCAGTCAAAGCACACAGGCTGACTAAATGGATCAGAAAACAAAATCCACCTATCTGTAATATACATGAAGCACATTAAGCTAAGGCTTTAAAGATAAATGCCACCATAGAGTAAAGGATGAATGAAAGTGCTCCAATCAAATGGGACCAGGAAGCAAGCAGGCATCACTGTCCTACTGTCTGCCAAAGGACTTCAAACTAAAATGTATCAGGAGAGATAAAGGGACACTCCATTCTAATGAAGGGATCACTTACTGTCCTAAGCACACATGTACCAAACTCTGGAGCACCCAATTTCGTAAAATGTACCACTGAATTTAAAGACACAGATTAACATCAATTCAATAATAGTAGGTGATTTCAGTATCCCATTTTCTTTAAAAGACAGGTCTGGGAAAAATTAACAGAGAATCATCAGAATTAGTGACACCTTGCACCAAATGGACTTAGCAGATATCTACAGAGTATTCCACCCAACGCCAAACACACAACCCACTCAGCAACACAGGAAGCTTTTTGAAAATATATCACATCCTGGGTCTCAAAATAAATATTTATAAATTCAAAAGGACAATTCTCTCCTTGTATCCTATCTGAACATAGTGCAATAAAACATAAGATAGAAGACAGCAGAAGAATCAGTGAACCTAAGAACTAGGTTTTGAGAAGATGAACAAGATGGACAGATCTTTGGCCCAACTAACCAAGAGAAGGAAGGAGAGGATCCAAACTATCAAAATCAGAAGTGAAAAGGAAAACATTGCCACAGACACCAAAGAAATTCAGATTATAAAGGAATATTTTTAAAACTTGTACCCCATTAATCTGGAAAATCTAAAATAAATGAATGAATCTTTAGTTTCAGCCAAACCACCAAAATTAAAACAAGAAGAGTCAACAACCTAAACAGATCATAACAAATGAGGAGATGGAAATATTAATTTAAAAACTTTCAGGTAGAAGCTTTGTGCTCTTAACCACAACTACATATGCTATCTGGGTTGTGCAAGACAGTAGGTCTCAGGGCCATGGATTAGCACCTACAGGAGCTCATCTAGACCTTCAGATGGGAAAATGGGCAGGAGGGTTGTAGACAGTGAGAGAAGTCCCTAAGAAGACAGGGTAAAGGGCTAGTGGAGATGGGAAGGGTGATGTGGGATTCCCCTTCCTATGCAGTGAAGATATTTTATTATTATGTGTTAGTAAAGAAGATACTTTGGCCTGTGGCAGGGCAGAATAGAGCTAGACAAGAAAACTAAACTGAATGCTGGGATAAAGAAGGCAAAGTCAGCGAGACGTTATGTAGCTACTGAAAAAGAAAGCCGCCAGCCATCAGCCAGAACCTTTCCTGTAGGCCACAGCCTCATGGTGATTCACAGATTAATAGAAATGGGTTAATTTAAAATGTAAGAGTTAGCTAGAAATATGCATAAGCTATTGGTCAAACAGTATTATAATTAATATAGCTTCAGTGTGATTATTTTGGGTCCGGGCAGCTGAGAAACAAGCAAACAGTCTTTGACTACAGGAAAGGGAGATGTTTTTTCTGATGGCAAGTACGGTCCAGGACAAACAAGAGTACCAAGGAATTGCCCAAAGCAAGTAGTTCCTCTCTGCACTCTGAGAGGGTGAGGGCTGCCAGTAAGGAAGCAGGATGATTCAGCAAATGCAAGGGTTTCCTGTGAGTCACACCTGAGCTATATGCATGAGAGGAGACCATTAACAAGAAAGTCTATAAGCAATTATTAGTCAGTTACAAATATTTATATAACTTTATTCCAAGAAAGTACATGTTGAAAGCCAGAGTGTTGTAGGGAAAGGTCCCCAAGGAGGAGATTATCTCCCAATGGGAAGACCAGAGCAGCATTTGAACTGAACCATGTGATCTGGGTAGGAGCCCACACTGAGGGTTGAGGAAGGGCACTCCTGCAGTGAGGAGGTGAGAGGTGGGGTTTCTAAGGCTGCAGTGAAAGAGAAGCTTGAGAAAAGGTGGGGCCTGTGTATAGAGAGAGAGCTTATGAACTATGCCTCCTTGGCTTCTGTGGACAATGGGAAGCATTTATTTTAGGGGAAGGACACATGCTACCCATGGGGAAGCTACAGAAGAACAGTTATCATCAATCCTAAAATCCCTATGGAAACACAAAAGACCCCAAAGAGCCAAACCAATCCTACTGGCTCTCCCTACCCTTCTCTGCAGGATATAAGGAAGACCTAAGCAAAATGTATGATGCTGAAGGCATCACAAAACCACCATGGTGCTAACACAGAAGACACTATAAAACAGAACAGAAGGTCCCGAGGGCTGGGAAGATGGCCTAGCTGGTAAAGGGCTTGCCATGAAAGCACACAGACCTGAATTTAGATCCTCCACACTCACACAAATCTCAAGAGTATCTGCATGTCTGCAATCCCAGTACTGGGAAGGCAGAGGCAGTCCTCAGAGTCCTCAGGCTCTGACTTCCCAGCCTACCTGAACCAATCAAAATGTAAGGGGGAGAGCTGTAAAGAAAGACACCTAGCATCAATCTCTAGCCAACACAAGATGCACACACACAAGCACACATACACACACAGGTGCACATGCACACACACATAAGCACACACACTCACACAGGTGCACACACACAAGCACACATACACACACAGGTGCACATGCACACACACATAAGCACACACATACATATGCACACACACATATGCACACACACACAGGTGCACGCACACAAGCACACATACACACAGGTGCACATGCACACACACATAAGCACACACATACATATGCACACACACATGCACACACACACAGGTGCACGCACACAAGCACACATACACACACAGGTGCACGTGCACACACACACACACAGGTGCACGCACACAAGCACACATACACACACAGGTGCACATGCACACACACACATATGCACACACACTCACACAGCCCTCCAACAGAAAACCTTTAGATCTGATAAACACTTCCAGTGAAGTTACAAGGACCACAATTGTGGGCTCTGATACCTGCCAGCCGGAGGACGCCATGCTGCTTCGTAGCTGGAGACCGACAATTTAGAAAGACAATAGGTGAGGTTTTGCTCCAGCCTCTCTTTTCATTTGTAGATCGCTTGATGAAAAGTAGCTATCTCCAAGCTGGTGAAGGAATGCAGGTGTGTGTGCTGGGGGAGAGCATAGGAGAGCGAGGAATGGTTTAGAAAGAGCATGGCAGAGCAGAAATAGAGGGCATTTTACAAAGCAGAAAGGGTTTTGAGAGAGCATTGAGAGCAGGATGGTTTTTTGGGGAGATAATAAACACAAGGCCACGCTGAAGGACAGGAGAAGTCTGAAGCGGCCTTTTAAGCTGTAATGGTGTGAAAGCCTGTTTCTTTCCACGCGTCTCCGGGGACACATTCGGGGAAAAACATCAGTTTCTATGTTGGGGCGACGGTCCCCGACATACAATATATAAAATCATCATATAAAAAAATCAATAGCTTCTCTACACGCACCAAGCATCAGCTTTATAAGAATAAAATTATATCACACTCGCTGTACCTCGAAGATGTACAAAGAAGAAACCTAGACGTAAACCTAAGCAAGAGGGTGAAATCTCTCTACAGTGAAAAAAAAGGAAGGAAGGAAGGAAGGAAGAAAGGAAGGAAGGAAGGAAAAATAGAAGATGCTAAATAATGGAAAGAAGTTTAATTGCACTGACACAATTAAATTGTGAATATGTTATATTATCAAAAGAGGTTTACAAATTCCATGCAATTAGCACCAATGACATTCTTTACAGAACTCAAAAAATCAATCCAAAAATGTATGTGGACACAAAGACCACAGACAGTCAACGCAGTTCTGAGCTTAGAGAACACTACTGGCGAGATCTTGATACCCGACCTCAACTTACACTATGGCTATAATGACAAGGATTGTGTACAGTCCGACAGTTGTGGGACTGGAAACTGCTACAGTCATTGTGGAAATCATCCTGGAGGTTTGGTCAAAAGTTAAAAAATAGTACTACTATATGACCCAGCTAGGCCACTCCTTGCCATGTCCTTAAAGAAGTCCATATTCTAGATAGAGACACCTGCACAACCATGAGTCTTGCCTCGGTCACAATAGCAGGAAAGTGGGCACAGCCGAGGTTTCCATCCACCAGTGAAAGGGTAATGGAAACATGGCACGTGCACACAATGGAGATCCTAGTTTCCAATGTTCCTGCACAGAGAGGTGGATGGATAAACACATAGATGGACAGATGAAGGTGTGAATGCAGGTGTAGGTCTGGAAGCTGCAAAGGGGGAAAGAGATGTTGAGGAATTGGAGAGAGGCTATGGAACGCATGTGACATGGGAGTGTCACAGTTACAGCCACCTAACTGACTCTCAACAGAGATATTGGGGGCAGAAGACGGCACCAGGACAACTGGACGGCACATGTAGATGATTGAAACCCGGACAGGGTTCGCTTGGTAGAACGCTTGCCCAGCACTCAGGTAGCCCCACCCCCGCTTCACATAACTGGGAATCATGGTGCTTGCCTGTAATGCCAGAATTTGGGGTGCAGAATCAAGAGGATCAGATGTCCATGACCATCCTCAGCTAGACAGCAAGTTTATGGCCAGCCTAGGCTATGTGAGACTTTTCTCAAGCAAACAACATCAAAGACAGAAATTAGATCCCTCTCTTTAACATTGACAAATATCAGTTCAACATTAATCAAACGCCTTACTGTAGCAGAATGCCAACGGCTGAGGAAATATCAGGGAGATTACACTGAATTAGCATGCTTCTGCGCAGCAAAGGAGACAGCGGCGAAATAACAGCTGCATAATGAGAGAAAATGTTTGTCAGCTATTCATCTAACAGGGGTATGCAAAAAAGTAGAACAATTATATATCAAAAGAACAAATAATCCAGTCAGAAACTGGACAAATTCACTGACCAGACATTTTTCCATTTGAGCAAGTACAAATGTATGACAGATATTCATATCAGTGCCATTTCAGAAATGTAGATCAAAACTTGTCGGGGACCGTCGCCCCAACATAGAAACTGATGTTTTTTT
>JAQHUG010000465.1:804497-815438 GCA_028555095.1 Dicrostonyx torquatus | reverse complement strand
TCCACAAGCATTCTAAGATGGAAGGACACCAAGACACCCTGAGCCAGAAGGAATTCAAACAGATGGTGAAGAAAGATCTGGCAAACTTTATGAAGGTGAGGCTTGGTTAGTAAGGAAAGAGGTGCAGTCTGTAGGATTCAGGAGACAACCCCAGCACCTTCCACCAGGGACAGTAGAGTGACTCAAAGTTAGACGTGAGTTGGGAAATTGTTTGGTTGAACACCTGCAATGTGTGGTACCCTATTCTGGGCAGAGGGATGTAGAGCTATACGGGACTCCATTATCCCAACAGTGGTGACACACAACCTTAAGAACACAGGCAACTTGGATGGCCTGGAAGTCAGGGGAACATAAGAGTTCTGTGGGTAGTCTGTGCTGTCTGCAGCAGGGTGGGGTGACTGGCTATGGTTTACAAAGTAAAAAGGACCTCTCCTTTGAGGGGGCAACACTTCAGCTGAGTCCCTGGTAAAGAACTCATAGGTTGTTAAAACAATGAGGTAGCATGGCAGGTTCAGTTGGCTCCTAGAGAAGAAAGCTGAGACCAGTTACCCTTCAGAATGGGCTTTATTAGAGATTCAAGATGATAGAGGACACGATCCAGTCTTTAGGTGAGAGAGCATTAAATGCATTATGAGGACATTAAAGAAAATAGCATAAAGTGAAAGAAAGGAGAGAAGGCTACCATGGACAGTGTGGAAGGGGCCGCTGAAAGGGAGAGAGGAGCATGCATGTGTGTCAGAGCCAAAAAAAACATATATAATATATATCCATATATATTATATATATATATATATAGCTTTCCCTAGGGGAGCGAGGCGCCTGCTCACATTAAGGCCAGCTTCTATAGGCTGGTCCCCTCCCCTCAGTGAAGAAAACTGGAGAATTGTCATTGTGGAAGGTTTTGGGGACACAGACATCTCCTCATAAGTGGGCATATTGAGCAAGCAAGGCACTGACTCAGGGTAGACCAAGGGTGCACATGAAGCTATGCTGCGAGATATCTTCTCTGTGATCCCTTCATGGGTTCTACACCCCATCTTGACATCCTCTGCTAGAAGCAGGGTGATGAGCCAGTGGAAACTGGGACCTCAAACATGGACTACTCGGGGCCTGGGACAGGGCAGTGCTTAGCCAAGGTGTCCCAGCAAGTGAGTGGAAGACTTGCAGTCAGCTGATGAAGCCGCTGCCAAATCTTGATCTTTCCTCTTTATCTGAGTCTTCCCTACACTCTACCACACCCTTTGGGGTCAGCAGAGCATGGTTTGCTCCCATAAGATTCCATGGTTTCTTGGATGCCCCCCCGCCACTTAGTAGCCTAAATAAGCTTTACCAGGTAGCTACCTCCAAGGAAAGGGCGAGAGGGGGTGACTGAGAGGCTGAGGAGAGTGAGGGGTGCACCTTCTCTCCTCCCTGCCTCCACAACCTGTAAAAATGATGGGCCTTTCAGAAGGCCAGCTTCCATTTCTATCTGTTCAAGTAGTTATACGGATAAATGACAGACAGTTCTAGACTTACTAATTGCTTGACCTTCTGTAGAGCAGAGTCTTAGAGCAGGTGTCCAAGGCAGAGGGCTGTCTGGGGAACAAACTAGAAAGTGTTTAGTACATGCTTAGCATCTGCTCCACCATAAACACTCAGAACATTATTCTTATTTTTCAGTCTAACGCCAGGGGCAGGTTTTCCTTTGCACTACGTCTCGCCACTCACTGTGTTCCAAGTCCTCTTCCCTGGCTACGCTCAGCCCTAAAAGTTTCCTCTGTTTCACCCACAGAAGGAGAAAAGGCGTGACAGTATCATAAAGGACATCATGGAGGACCTGGACACAAACCAGGACAAGCAGCTGAGCTTTGAGGAGTTTGTCATCCTGATAGCAAAGCTGGTCTACGCCACCCATGAGAAGATGCATGAGGGGAACCACCCACGTGGGAATGATCACAAGCACGGTTCAGGCTTTGGGAAGTAATAAGGAGACCAGCCACTTTGCGTCTGCCCAACCAGGGGAAATGAAATGTCTTACCAGATGGTCTTGGTTGTCGGGCTGGGAAATGATAAAAATAAATTCTTTATTCATTCCAATGATCTGCATGTTGTTTCTGCCTCCTTCACACTTGTCTTTCCTAGGGGTCTGAGTACTGAACAGTCCTGCCCTAGTCTGAAGCTTGAGTCCTCCATTCCAGTCATAATAATAATAAAAGAAAAAGAGCCAATAACCTATGTCCACACCGAGTCCCTAAGCTTCCCTCCCTCCCCATGTCTCTATCTCTGCTATTGGGCCTCACCTCTCAGACCACAGCCGCCTACCTTGGCATTGTGCAACTTCTCTTATTGTTGTATTCTTATTGTTGTATTCTCTCTCTCTCTCTCTCTCTCTCTCTCTCTCTCTCTCTCTTCTCTTCTCTTCTCTCTCTCTCTCTCTCTCTCTCTCTCTCTCTCTCTCTCTTCTCTTCTCTTCTCTCTCTCTCTCTCTCTCTCTCTCTCTCTCTCTCTCTCTCTCTCTTCCCCATGCCCAGGGAGGTGTACTGAGTAAGGATATATGGAGAACAGGCACACTTACTGCATGCAAGAAGGCAGGCAGTTCTCCCAATAGACATAGAATCCTAAACATACGTGCTGATGGGCCGCTGTAGTTCTCACATGGATGGAAGTGGCAGTTACCCCCAAGTCCACATGACAGCAGCAGGTCGGTGGGGTGAACACACTCACTTGCCCAGGGAAGGAGACGAGCTCTGACTTGGCTCTGCATCTCAAATTCCCCCTGGGTCCTTTACAGAGGCAGGACTTTGTCCACAGAGCTGAGGATTGGGACCAAGAGCCACAAGTACCAGATGATCTCACAGGATGGAAGGCACTCTCCCAGTCCCTAGTCAGGGGCCAAGCACTCAGCCCAGCTCCAATTTGTGTGTTCTGTTCCACTGCTCTCGGGGCTGCTGTCACTGTCCCAACCCCATGCAGTCTCTACATTCCCACCTAAGAGACAAAGTCTTGGTTATGGCTAAACAAGAAAGGTAGGAAAGCCTAGGTCTGTAAGAAGTGGGAAGCAGAGACTCACACGCAGAGGAAGCAGAGCCACTGAGGCAAGTGACCAGTTGGGAAAGCCTAAGGCCACACCAGGTACTTAGAGTCGTGGTCTCTGCTGAAGGACGGGGGGGATGGACATTCCTAGATGTCAAGAGCACTTCTCCTTGTCTCATGTCTATGTGAACCCTGAGTGTGGTGGCCATTCTAGAATCCAGGCAAATGTCTCAGAGAAATCCAGTTTTGCCAAATCCCAGGATTTTCTGTAAATAGCTAAACAGATGCAGTCATGGGGACTGAGCCCCCTCCTTCCCATTAGGAAAAAACACCTGGTCTGTTTAGCAAAGGGGAAGGTCCCTCTTAGATCTAGATGCACTGTCACACATGTGCTACTACTGCAGCACAAAACCCCAGCTCTCGTCAAACGGAATAAGAAATAGCTTGTCTTGGAGTCATGGTGAGTGACCACGGCTGGGAATACAGACTTAGGCTACCCCAAATTCCATGTTCCAAAGTGGAAGCGGTTCCCAGAAGCTTTAGCTTTATAAAAACAAAGGAAGTCATAAATAGCCACATCTGAATCTGATCAAGGTCCTGTGTGGATCAGGAAGACTCTAGAATTTTGGGGAAAAAAATAATTTCCTTATTTGTTTGCTTTTTGGCCGCTGGTTCTTTCAGGATACTTTAATTGGACACTTACTAAGTGCTAGGCACTCCAGACTGCTCCAAGGAACCACTGCACTGAGTGAGGCTTGGCCAGGAGCCACAAGGCCTTCAGAGAAGACCAGACAGGTCCTGGGTCATTCTAATATGAAAAGGGAAAAGTCAAGATGACACTAGGAGGGACCTTGAGGCTGGAATCTGTAGAGCTGTCTACCCAGAAGGGAGGTAGCTTTTCTCCAGTATCAGAATTTGCTGATATATCTACAACTATCCTTAAAATTCTGAATTGCAACCTGAGACAGTCGGTCTTAGCTGGTGAAGTGCACTTGAATGTATCTTAGGACTGTTTCATTTTTTTTTCTTTTCTTTTTCCTACCTTCTTTCTAAAGAAAGAAAGAAAGAAAGAAAGAAAGAAAGAAAGAAAGAAAGAAAGAAAGAAAGAAAGAAAGAAAGAAAAAGGTATCTTGTTATGTAACCCAGGCTAGCCTCAATCTTGGTGTGGTCCTCCTGCCTTAGCTTCCTGAGTGCTGGGATTTATACATATAAGCCACCAAGCCTAGCTAGGAGGAGTCAGAATTGAAATGTCTCGAAGCTGAGACTGTAGATCTCAAGACAGACACAAAAATACTTCAGAAAAAGGACTGGGTGTGGCAGGAACACGGCTGTGTGGGAATGAGGAGCATGGACATACGAGGGGAGGTGAAAGTTACAGAGACAAAAAGAACGGGTAGGGAGCCAAGGAGCTCACTCTTCGGGTGGGAAAGCAAAGGGCAGAGACAGCAACGGCTGCAGGAAAGGAAATGGAAGGAAAATTCTAATGTCGTATTTGTGCTTTGGACACATCAGTCCAAAGTTTATGGGATAAACTAGAGGGAGAAGGAGACACAGGCCCGTGAGCAGGCAGTGACAACAACACCATGGTCTAGCTGAGAGCTCGGCAGAGCCTGCCAGGTGCCACTCAAAACCACCTATTTGGTCAGAACATAAAATGTCCCTAGTTAGAGAAGGCACAGCACGAAACTCCTGTTGTAATGAGCCCAACAGCAATGACACAAAGGGACACTCGTGTCTCTCAGCCAGACTCTCGCACTACTGAAACGGGAGATTTCCCAGGAATCCCATGCTTGGAAAAGGAAACCGTCCCCGCCACAGGGGGACTTTGTGTCTAGGAAAGATTTCTGACAATTTGTCAAACTGCCTTACAGAATGAGACTGAAACCCCAGGTGGGACCACATTGAGACCTGTGCCACTGAGATAGGCACGTCGCCCTCCCTTTATATAGATGTCAATCTCACTTTGGAGCCCAGAACATGGACCTGGGAGTTTGCTGGAGCCCCTTATCCCTCTTTGCAATGTGGCCACATTGAGCAAATCTCCGCTTGCTGCTTTCCAATGTCAATTTGACCCTTTTAGTTGGTTTGCCCACGGGAAGTGGCAGAACCTGGCTCAGGCTCAGATGCTAACCCTAAGTTTGATACACTGCATAAATAAATGACTGTAATTTTGTCCTGCTTGCCAAGACCTTACTGGGAAGAGGCCTCTGGGGTGAGCAGCCCAGTGAAGCAATCTTACACAACCCCAGAACCCAGCCTCAGAGTCCCACTCACCCCGCCTCCCAGAGTTGCCTAAAATGTATATTTTAAAAAGTGCTGTGTTATGAATTTTGACATTTCAATTGCCAAGACAATAGTAGGAATGATGTAACTGCTGCTCAAATTTCTTAAGCTCATGTTTGTCTCGAGACAATAGGGCTTCCTGGCCCTTTTAGAGACAGAGACATGGGTTTCAGGAGAGACCCATGGACCCCTTACAGATTTCTCCACTTTGATTGCACGTTCTTCAGTGTTTGTCTTCACAACTGAAAACTGCAGGTGTAGACCTTACAGCGGGGCTCAGAGAACAGGGCTGCACCGGCAGATAGAGCAGGGTGCAGGACCCACACGGCACATAGCCTAGGGCAGCCCACTTCAGTGTCTCTTCCTCTCCCCTCTTTTCTCTCTGTCTCTATGTGTCTCTGTATGTGTGTCTCTCTCTTCCTCTCCCTCCTCCTCAAATGGCTCCCCTCTTTTCCCCTCTTTCTCCTCATGTGTTTCTCTAAACTCTCTCCCACTCACTGTTCTCTGGCCTCCCACACTCCCTGGTGAGATGCAATCCTATGCTGCTAGGGTGCCAGTGTCCGAGCTTTGCAAAGTAATTATGATCATATCTAACCATGAACAACTTAAGCACAGTATGTAGCTCCCAAGTCTCCTCATAACATAGGAAAGGACAAATCACCAGGGGGGAACAGAGTTGGGATCACTAACAGCATTGGGTGATTTGCTATTGTATAAACATTATAGAGCGTGTTTGATATAGAAGAAAGTCAAAGTAATAGAATTGTATAATTGATTTGCTTAGGAGACATTAAATCACACAACATAGAATTTAGTTGAAGGAGTGCTGCTTCCAAAATGCCCCAAAGGTAAATAGTCTTCCCACCAGGCCTGTTACAGTTAAGCAAAATTTACGATGCTAGGATGTAAATGTTTGTTCCCCAGATTGATCATCCATCAGACCCATCCCCAAAGAGCACACGGCTCACAGGCAGCTCAGTGGGCACCCGCAGAGTCACAGCTACCATCATGTCCTGGTCTGTCATTAAGTTCCCTGCAAGTTCCCTGCTCTCTTCTCAGGAAAAGTATAATTTTGCCAGGGGGCAAGATGGACCTGCATAAAATATCCAAAAAGAACAACACGAGGGGGCTTACAGAAGAATTCTGGCAATAGCTTTGCTGTGCAAATTTCTCACCTGTGCAAGTGGCCAGACTTGCAGTCTCCTATGTCTGTTCAAATTGTCCAAAGTGTGACCTGGGGTTGGGGCCTAATGAAGACTTACAGATGTCACTACATGTAAAATGCATGAGCCTCAGGTGTACCAGAAACCAGAGGCCTTGCACGAGACCAGTGACTCACTGCAGTGAACATTTGCCAGTAACGCTAATTAGACAAAAGGGCGTTCTATGTGATGCTCCCGATGCCACAGGATGGAGACGAGAGGCAAAGATGGTTTGTTTGTTTGTTTGTTCACTTGCTTTGTTTTGATTTCTTTTCAATTTTCTTTTAGGGAGTGCTGCAGGAATGAGGAGAGAATATGTGGGGGCTGGGAGTAAGTGGGATTGGGGTGCATGATGTAAACTACTCAAAGAAAAAAGAAATTATGCTTTAAAACCATAAAGCTCAGGTGAACATAAGTTAGTAATATCTTCTACTCAGGGCTGGGCTCTTCCAATCAACAGTGAGTTGCTGTTTTGTTTTTAAGTAAAAAGCTTTTCATGTATTAATCTCTAGGTGTGTGAAGTGATTTCTCATGAGGAAGGCGGATTATTTCTATAACATGATGACACAGAGCAAGGCAGCACATTCCAGTCACTCGATGTGGCCTCGTCTTGCAGTTGAGAAGCTTCCCCAGCATGAAATGTATGCAGTTCTTGCTAGTAAAACAGTGTGCTGCTTTCCGACAAATGGGTTTTTTATCTCTTTCTAATTTTTTATGTGTATGACTGCTTTTCTTGCATGTGTGTGCCTGGGGCTGTTGAACCCCAGAAGAGAACTTCTGGAACTGGAGCCACAGAAGAGGAGTTGTGAGTTGCTGTGTGGATGCTGGGAGTCAAACTTGTGCCTTCTGGAAGAACAACCACAGAGCCACCTCTCCAGCCCCCCAGTAAACAATTTTTATAAGTAGGAGGAACACAGTTTAAAATACTGAGTAATAATAAATACACAAACCAGTAATATAGTCATTTGTTAAATGACCAAGTATTATGTGCACTATTGTCGGGGACCGTCGCTCCAACATAGAAACTGGTGTTTTTCCCCAAATGTGTTCCGGGAGGCGCGAGGAAGAAACAGGCTTTCACACCATCACCGTTCAAAAGGCTGCTTCGGACTTCTCTTTCCTTTACAGCGTGACCTTGCGTTTATTGTGCCTCTCCCAAGCTAATTCCTGCTCTGACTGCTCCCCCCAACTCTTGAGGAATTTTCCATTCATATTCCTTTTCCAGGGCACCTCCCCCAGCACACACACACACCTGCATTCCTTCACCAGCTTTTGGAGTCAGCCACCTCTCATCGAGCAATCTACAAATGAAAAGGAAGGCTGGAGCAAAACCCTCATCTATTGTCTTTCTAAATTGTTAGCTTTCAGCTACGAAGTTGCATGGCGTCCTCAGGCTGGCAGATATCAGAGCCCACACACTATATAGTTAGGTGTGTTATATTTTTGTATGACAGGCAGTGTGGTGATCCTGCTTATCCCAACATCACCAGAAGCGCACACACAAGTGAGGCCTTGTGCCTTATACACATTACTCATCTTTAAAGAATGAGTTTTTAGCTCCATCATAGTCTTTTGGGACCGCTGTCCTCTATGCTGTCTGCCATTGATCAAGCAATATTCTGAAAATAACAAAGTTCTGAAAAGACTTGGAGAAGTGGGGAGTTCATAATGAATGCTGAGGCCTGCAGGCCCTTCCGCTGTGAGTCACCTGCTGACTATCTCTCACACTCCCCAGCACTACCAACAGCATCTGTCCTGTGCTCATTGTCGCTGTCCCTGCCTTCTGTCAGGCATAGGGACTCCATTCAAGGAAATCAACACTCATTGAACACACCCATTCTGCAGAGTCAGCCACTAATGCAAGAAGCTGCTATTGACAATGGCTGTCAACAGAGCACAAAGGGTCCCTGCTCTCCTAGAGCTTGTCTCTCAGTCTCTCAGAGAAAATAAAAGATCACCCAAGAGGAGAAATAAGGAGCTGGACCATTTCAGAGGGTTATGAGTTCTGAAGATAGGATCGAGTGACAGCTAGGTGAGACTCTGCTATAGAGAGATCAACTGGCGTGAGACCTGGTGAGGACTGTCTCCATGAGAATGGACTCAAATACACTGGAGAAGGGTGGAGGATTTTTCTAGGCAGGTGACATGACTTGACTTTTTTGTAGTGATCATGGGGGCTGCTTCATGACAGACAAATTTGGAAACTCTGGAGCAAAGACTTGGAGAGTACTTCAGGAGGTATTGTAGAGGCTCACTGAGCCTGGTCATTTGTCAGACACTGCTAGACTCACAGCATCTAGAAGCCCTCCATCTAATGGGGGTGGGGTGACAAATAGCCAAATATACATCCTCAACACTGACTTGTGGGCAAACATAAGGAGAACTGGGTGGCCCAGAAATGCCAAGAGAAACACCTTTTCTGTCTTCTTGACTGGGGTGGGGCAAGGTGGAGAGTGGTTCCCTCCGACTGGCTTCTGGAGGGCCAGGAGCTGCATTTCTGCATGCCCAGTGCCATGTTAGGCGGTGTGAGAAGTCAAAGCCTTCTGATTTCTAGAGTTTAGCTTACTGTTTTTCAACTGTGAAGGCTTCTGGTGTTGGCCAAGTCAAAATGATGGTGGCTCCCAAGCACTTTCATCAATTGACTCTGCTGACTTCCAAGGCTGTGGGAGGTGGGTCAGCTTGACTTGTACTACAAACAAACCTGCCAGAACTGTCACCCTAACAGGCAGGAGACTAAATACCCTGCACAGAGGATGATAGGAATGGCAGTGGACAGCACAGCCACTCAGGCCAGAAGTGCTAAGTCAACGACAAGCTGTGACTTCCAGCACCCTCTGATTGCTCCGCGGCCACCTACAGTCACAATCCTGAGGAACTCTAAGTACTAATCAAAGTAAGGGCACTTATCTCTCAACACACACGTGAATTATGGAAAGAAGCAAAGACTAGTGAGCAACACTAGATGAGGAGGTTTCCAGAAGGCTCTAGGTGAAAAAGAAATCTCCTTGATTCATTTTGAAATGACTAAGGAACAATGCTCAAGAATAACTTCAAATCTGGGGCTTTGATTCAACAGTCGCTGCCCAGGTTTGACTCACTTTACTTCTCACCATGGTGCCCGTCTGAAACCTCGCACACCGCCACCCCAACCCTCACGTCCTATCAAAGGCCAAGACAGAAAGTCTCACTGCAGGAAAGTGAAGGACAGGAAGAGGCACTTACAGAATGTTTATTGCAACAACAACAAAAAAAAAAACCTAAAAAACAAAAACAACGCTGGTGACATTAAAAGCAATCAAAGTAAACTTGTAATCCTGGGAGGGCAGAGGCTTCCACTGAAAGCTAAGGAAATCTGGATGAAAAAAAATAAATAATGAATTAGTGGTGATCGACCAGTTTTAACAAATGTAATTGTAGGACCTAACAGAAACAGACTACCCGAAGGAAGCTCTTTACTTCCAACCATTATCACCTGCCAGAGTAGGACTCAGCCATCAATATGTTTAATGGAGGCCTGAGTATCAGTAGTTTACCCTGAAGCAATACCTGGTTGCAGGATGAACCACAAACTGAGATTACCTGAGCATCACCCAAGAACAGACCACCCAAAGGAAATGCCTAACGTTCCAACCATTGTACATAGGATCACCTGCCAGCACACTCACCAGGATACCCCTAGACAAATGGCAGCCAATCAGGAGTCCTGAAGCTCAGAAACCCTTCACCCCCACCTTTACTACTATAAAAACACAACTCTAACTGAGCCCAGGGCTCTCTGTTTATTTTAATTCATTGGACATGCGGAGAGACCAAGTTTGTAAACTTGCATAAAATAAAGACTCTATGCTTTTACATATGGGACTCGGTCTCCTTGTTGGTTTTGGGGGCACTTCGAGGATCTGGGCATAACAGTAACATATGTTAAATGACACAAGAAACCAAGCACAGGTTTGTGGGAACTGTCTGTGGTACCTCCTTAATTTTTGTATAAATCTACAAGAATCCCCGGTTGTTAAGAAGTGAGGAGGGAGACCACTTCCTGCCACCAGCAAGATGTTGGACTCTCAGTTACTTTTCCAGCACCATGTCTGTCTGCACAGTGCCATGTCCCACCATGATGATAATGGACTGAACCTCTGAACTATAAACAAGCCATCCCAATTAACTATTTACTTTATAAGAGTTGCTGTGGTCATGATGTCTCTTCACAGCAAAGAAACCATACTAAAACAGAAGTTGGTACCAAGGACTGGGGTACTGTTGTGATTGGACTGACCATGTTTTTGTTTGGAGGAATTTGTGGTGCTGGACAATTCTGTATCATGTCAATCATGTTTTAAATAAATGCTGATTGGCCAGGCAGGGAGTATAGGCGGGAAAACCAGACAGGAAGTAGAGGTAAGAACAGGAGATTTGGGAAGCAGGAAGCTTCCCTGGCATTCCT
>JAQHUG010000465.1:767503-783430 GCA_028555095.1 Dicrostonyx torquatus | reverse complement strand
GGAGGTGGTGGGGTGGTGGTTGTTGTTGATGTGGAGGTGGTGGGGTGGTGGTTGCTGTTGATGTGGAGGTGGTGGGGTGGTGGTTGCTGTTGATGTGGAGGTGGTGGGGTGGTGGTTGTTGTTGATTGGTTGCTATTGTTGTTGCTACAGTAATGAGCCAAGTACCAGTGTCTTGAAGAAGTGTACAGATTACCCTCTCTCCTCCACTGTCCAGTGGATTCCAGTAAGCCACTTCCTTTACAGCTCTGTGACCCTGACTGAGCCAGTTAACCATCCTCTGTGCCCTAGTTACATCAATTACTACATAGAGATTAAAAGCATAACATATCTTCAACCCATGAAAAGGGAGCAATCGCTTGCCAGTATTAATATTTAAAATAATAAAACCCCAGCCATTCCACAGCAACAATAAAACCAGCCCCAAAAGGAGGTGGAATGGGGAGGTTTAAGTAGCCATTTCTTCATACTTTCTAAAGCAGCCAATAAGCACATGAAATGATGCTCATCATGAATCACTAGGGAAATGTGGATCGAACTGCCCTGTGCCACCTCACATCTGTTAGGATGGCTGCCCTGCAAAAATTAAATACATTAATATAAGCAGGAAAGTCGCAGATGTGGCCACAAGTGACGAAAGCTTGGATCATGGCAGCCTGCCCCCTTGGCCTTTTAGCTGAAATAGGATAGAGAGACCTTGTGCCCTGTGGCAGGAGAGGAAAACGTGAGACTGCTGTGCAAATATCATGATGTAGAGGTGGGAGGGAGAACTGCAGCTGGAACTGAAAATAAAGAAAAATTAAAATAAAAAGAAAGAATTTTGTGGTGTGTGGTGGTTCCCTGGTCACCAAAGAATTCCATAAGAGCCAGTGGTTCCCCTGTGAGTGTAGAGATGAAAGGCTGGACAGCATGGGCTCAGGAAGATGCTCCGTCACTCATACCCATAGCAAAACCATCCAGGAGACCCAAAGAGGGGAGCCAATAACCGTGTGCACCACCCGATGAGGGGTCAACAGTAGGCCTGCTTCGCTACCGCGGAAGATTCTTTGTAAAGGAAGGCGGCTCTGGCACATAACAGAACATGGATGATCTGAACGGAGAAGCCGTGTGCTTCCGTTTGTACAAGAGTTTCCAGCAGTCCGATTTGTTGAGCCAAACAGAGTGGGCGTTAGAGGGGAAGAGGAGGAATGAACAGTGGTTTAAGGGGCGGCACTGTCCGTGTTGCAAGGTGGAAATGAGCTGTCCACCAAGGTGAAGGGAGCTTTACTGGAGTGTACACCTGAAGAAGGGAAGGTGGCAAAGCTGCCGTCACGTGTCACGGAGCACAGTCAGGGTTTCCAGTTTTCAAAGGCCTGCACCTGAGTATGACTGCCTCATACTCAGACCTAAGTGAGGGCTTCAACAGAGCTGCATCTCAGGCTCAAGACTGTAAGACCCAGACGAGATGGGGACACCAGACAGTGTCTTCTAGGCTAAACCAGATGGCCGCAGGGCGAGAGGGGGAAGTGGACACGGGCTCCCACACCTAACCAAGAAGCTATCTGCAATCCACACCTGCTAGCAAAAGGAAAAATCAGTTTTCTCCCATGGTATCTCAGGCACACTCAAGAGCAGGCCCCAACCCCAGAAGTTGGTCAATACAAAGTGAACTCACTGGTATTTTTACCAACTTTTTGTCTCGTTTTGCTTTATTTGAGATTTTTGTTTGTTCAATTGGCCTTTTGCTTGTTTTTGTTTTGGGTTTTAAGTTGTTGGGGGATTTGTTTGTTTTCTTCTTCTCTCATAAAATACATCCTGACACAGTTCCTCCACCCTCCACTACTCCTAGTCCTTCCTCACTCCTTCTTCCCCACACCTACTTCCTCTCCATTTACCTTCAGAAAAGAACAGGCCTCCCAGGGATATTAACCAAACATGGCATAACAAGGTGCAATAAGATTAGGAACAAACCTTCATATCAAGGCTGGATGAGGCAACCCAGTAGAAGGAAAAGGGTCCCAAGATCAGGCAAACAAGTCAAAGACACCCCTACTCCACAGTTAGGAGTCCCACAAAAACACCAAGCTGCACAACCATGACACTTCAGTCTCTGTGAGCCACTACACGCCCTGCGAAGTTGATTCTGTGGGCCATGTTCTCCTGGTGTCATCCACCCTTCTGGCTCCTAAAATCCTTCCTCCTTCTCTTCTGCAGAGTTCCCTGAGCTCTGCCTAATATTTGGCCAAGGGTCTCTGCAACTGTTTCCATCAGCTCCTGGAGGAAGCTTCTCGGATTACAATTGGGCTAGGTACCAATCCTATGAGTTTCACAGAATATCATTAAGAATAGTTTCATTGACTATTTTTCCCTTTTGATCAGTTGTTGATTAAAACCTGGGTCTGAGCCATCCAGGTTCTCGGTTCTGGCCATCTAGGCAGTGTCCGGCTGGGCTCTCAAAGTGTGGGCTCAAGTTAGACCAGCCATTGATTGGCCACTCCCACAAGCTCTGAGCCACTGCCCCTGCACATTTTGCAGGCAGAGCAGGTCTTGTGTTGTAAGGAGGTCATTTGGCAGTTCCATCCGCTCAGCAGCTCAGACTTGAAATAATCACACAGAAACTGTATTCACTAAATCACTGCTTGGCCAATTAGCTCTAACTTCTTATTGGCTAACTCTTACATACTAATTTAACCCATTTCTATTAATCTGTGTATCGCCACATGGTTCTTACTGGCTAAAGTTCTGGCGTCTGTCTCCAGTGGGGCTACATGGCTTCTCTCTGACTCCACCTCCTTTCTTCCAGCATTCAGTTTAGTTTTCCCCACCTAGTTCTATTCCCTGCACAGGCTGAAGACAGTTTCTTTATTAACCAATGGTATTCACAGCACACAGAGGGGAATCCCACATCAGTCTTGGATCATAGATTTTTGTTCCAGGCTTGGTGTCCCAGTCCCAGCACTGAAAGCCTTGGCTGATTACAGAAGATGGCTGGTTGAGGCTGCATATCCTCTATTGTTAGGCGTCTTCACTAGGGTCAACCCCATAGGTTCCAGGAAGTTTCCACTACACTAGGTTCCCATATCACCTCCTAAATGACCCCAATTGCAGTTGTCCCTCCCTCCTCCACCTGATTCCTTCTGTTTCCACCCAACCTGCCCCCAACCCCTGTCCACCCTTCTATTCTATTTCCCCTTCCCAGGGAGGTTCATGCAGTGTCGCCCCGCCCTCCAGACCTCACCTTTTTATCTAACTTCTCTGGGTCTGTGGATTGTAGAGTGATTATCCTTTACTTAACAGCTAATGTCCACTTATGAGTGAGTACATGCCATGTTTGTCTTTTGGGTCTGGGTTACCTCACTTAGGGTGATTTTTTTTTTTTTAGTTCCATCCATTTGCTTGAAAATTTCATGATGTCATTTTTATTTTTTTTAACTATTTATTTTTTTGGCTTTTTTTCTGCATGTATGTCTTGTGAGGGTATCAGATCTTGGAGTAACAGACAGTTGTTAGCTGCCATATAGGTGCTGGGAATTGAACCCAGGACCTCTGGAAGAACAGTCAGTGGTCTTAACCACTAAGCCATATCTCCAGCCCCCTGTTATTTTTTCCAATAGCTGAATAATACTCCATCATGTAAATATGCCACAATTTCTTTATCCCTTCCTCAGTTGAGGGACATCTAGGTTGTTTCCAGTTTCTGGTTATTATGAATAATGCTGCTATGAACATAGTTGAGCAAGTGTCCTTGTAGTAGGATGAAGTGTCCTTTGGGTATTTGTTCAGGAGTGGTATAGCTGGGTCTTAAGGTAATCAACTCCCAATTTTCTGAGGAACCACCATATTGATTTCCATAGTGGTTTCTGGAGTCTGTGCTTCCACCAGCAATGGAGGAGTGTTCACCTTGCTCCACATCATTTGTGTTGCTGCTCTTTGCCATTGTGACAGGTGTAAGATCGAATCTCACATAAAATTTTGTGGATAAGAAGGAGTTGTGGGGTGGGAGATGATCTTGATCAAAATATACTGTATAAAATTTTAATTAAAAAAAAGTAAATGAAAAATAAAGCAAAAATTTTTTAAAGAGAATCAATAGCAGATGAATATATGATGCATGATTTCTTTCGATTGGAGAATGTCATCTACCCATACAATGTACCTTGGCCATATCCTTTCCCTACTTCCCACTCCAGCTCCTCCTATATCTTTTCCATGTCCTCCTCCCAGCTCCATGTCCTTTTTGTATAATGACCCACTAAGGCCAATTAGTGCTGCTCATGCACACATGGGTGTGAGTGGTCAACATACCAGAGAGTAAATTTCTTTCATCTTATTCTATGGGAATTTCATACACATACACAATAAAATATAATATACACATTTCATTTTACCCCTCCAGCTTCCACCACCTCAAAACCCTCTTCCTCCAAGCTTTTTTAAGAAGTCCAACCAGTGCTGCCAAGAATGTGAGGCATGCGAAGCCTACGAAGGCCACACCCTCAGATCAGGATGCTTCTCCTTCCAGAGAAGCTACCAGCTGCCAGCAGCTCCTCAGTAAATGGTAGGGGTGGGAAAGTGTCCCTTCTACCCATCCAGGAACTTCAGATGGCTTGATCTTGTGTGGGTCTTAAGGAGGTGACCACAGCTCATGAATGTGACATCTACATCAAGTCTAGAAGACAGCATGTCTTCCCCGCCATGTCTTAGTCGGTGTCATTACTGTGAGCACCACGGCCAAAAGCAACTCGAGAAGGAAAGGGTTTATTTCATCTTACTACTTGAAGTCCACCATTCAGGGAAATCAGGGCCAGAACTCAAGGCAGGAACCTGGAGGCAGGAACTGAAGTAGAGGCCATGGAGGGGTGCTGCTTACTGGCTTGTTCTCCGTGCTTTCTTATAGCACCCGTGACCACATTCCTCAGGGTGGCACCCAGAGAGCTGGGCCCTCCCACATCAGTCATCAATCAAGAAAATGACCCTCAGCTTTAGACAACCAGGACCCACTAATTTGTCATGTCTAAGTCTGTCTCCTGACTGAAGAGATGACTCAGGTTAAGAGAACTTGCTATCCTTGCAGACGACCTGGGTCCTTTTCTTAGCATCCACACTGGGTAGTTCACAACTGCCTGTGACTCAAGCTCCAGAGATCTGACACCCTGCTCTGAACTCCACAAGGACCTGCACACATGGTGAATGTAAACTCACACAGGCACACAGACATACACAAAAATAGAAATAATCCTAAATCTTGAATGCAAGAAAGAGGGAGGGAGAGAGGAAGGGAGAGAAAGAAAGAAAGAAGGAGGGAAGGAAAGAAAGAAAGAAAGAAAGAAAGAAAGAAAGAAAGAAAGAAAGAAAGACGGAAGGAAGGAAAGAAAGAAAGAAAGAAAGGAAGAAAGAAAGAAAGACGGAAGGAAGGAAAGAAAGAAAGAAAGAAAGAAAGAAAGAAAGAAAGAAAGAAAGGAAGGAAGGAAGGAAGGAAGGAAGGAAGGAAGGAAGGAAAATGACCCTCAAGTTTGCTCACAGGCCACTCAGTATTCTCCCAACTGAAGTTCCCCTTCCTAAATGACTCTAGCTATGACAAACTGACGTAAAAGTAGCCCACATGCTCTAGCTCTTCATTTCTTTCTGCTTTCTTTTCCTGAGCGTAGGCAGGAATGAGGTTGATAATAATGAGCACTCAGCCTCTTATTCCTAGAATTTTAACAGTTAAGCATCTATTGCATTGGCTGCTGCTCTCTGCAAAAGGAAGTCTCTCTGGGCACTACTGTTATTGGTGGCTAACCACTTTCTGACTGGATTTTGAAGCCTGCTCCACAGAATGAATGCCATGACTGGTATTGTAACCATGTTCGAAAGCCCATGGCTGGGGAGCTCACAGGCCGCAGGGGAGAGCCTACTGTTGGTATTATACGCTATTAGTAATGTGAGCCACGTTTCAACAAAAAGCCTACACATACACACACATACACACACACACACACACATCTTGGTGTAGTCACAATGTGTCTAACTAATTCCAGGATTCGGGAATGGTGTAAGAGGTCCTTCTGTATTCGTGTTGTTTTCATTGGTTAATAAAGAAACTGCCTTGGCCTTTTGATAGGGAAAAACTTAGATAGGCATGGAAAGGAGAGCAGGATGCTGGGAAGAAGGACGGTGTGGAAGACGCCATGAAACTCCTGTCTGAGACTGACACTGGTTAGGATCTTCCCTAGTAAGCCACGACCTCGTGGTAAACACAGACTGGTAGAAATGGGTTAGATCAGGATGTGAGAGTTGGCCAAGAAGAGGCTAGACATAATGGGCCAGGCAGTAATTTAATTAATACAATTTCTGTGTGGTTATTTTGGGGGTTAAACTAGCCGGGTGGCAGGACACGGCCCATTCCTCCTTACTACACTGAAACAGGAGAATTCCCATGAATTCAAGGCAATCCTGGGCTGTATAATGAGATACTGTCTCAAAAACCCAAACAGAGAAGACAGAGAGAGGGGGAGGAGGAGACAGAGGAGAGGGAAGAGAGGAAAGGAGAGAAGGGAAGGGAAGGGAAGGGAAGGGAAAGGAAAGGAAGAGACAGCCTTCACACATATGCAATAAAATGTACAAAATGCTCCTAGAGGCAAGAGAACTGAGAGGAAGAGCAGCTGTGGGCGTGTTAGGAATCTCTGGCTGAGCCTGTAACTGGACAGTGGGCCACCAGAGTGAGACTGTCAATATCTGAATCAATGAACCAAGTCTCTGAACCTGGCCCAGAGCCACCTTAGGCTCATCAGGAGCTGCAGGAAATACCGCAGGAAGAGGGTCTGTGTGGCTGAGATCTGGATATATGTTCTTCCTAGGGCTCCTGCTCACCTCTTGTTACAGGAACCTGGGTTAGTCAGCCTGTTGTTCTAGGAGGACATGGAGAGGCCTTCTTCTTGTCCCACTTGAGGGATAGATTACCACAGCCCAGCACAGTGACTGACGTGCAGCAGCCACAGCTGTAATAGCAGTGATTATGGAGGCTAAGAGCCGACAATTACTGGGTGTGTGCCATTGTGAGGACTTCTCCAGTGCTTTATTTCCATCAGCTCACTTAACTCTCGGTCCTAAGAGGCACAAGCTGTTACAATCCCATTGTACAAAGGAAACTGAGGCCTTCCATGAGACAATGGGATTGAAGTGGCTTAGGACGCAATGTGACAGCATCTATCTCCTCCACAGCCTGGACTGCCTCTGTCCTGACTAGTTCCCCGTTTTAACCACCCAGTTGAGTGACACCTGCTCTACCCATCCTGGCCCTTCATCTTCCCCAACGGCACAGGTAATCCCCTTTCCTTTGTCTACCCAAGCCTTTATCCATTGTCCAATGCAATAACTATCACATTCACCACATTACGTCTTTTTTATTAGAAAGACTGGTATACATCCACCATAACAAGAGGTAAGCTGACCTCTAGCTAAGAAAATAGTATGCTTTTCTCAATGCTACAAATCACAAGTCTTCAAGCAATAATCAGTCCATAGCTCAAACCTATTCCCCACCAGGTGCTGTTTTAGATGATTTGGCAGACGCCACCTTCCCCCAAAACAATACATCTCTTTTCAAAGTGTGTTTATATCTGCTGATTTCTTTGATATTCCTGGAAACCCAGTAGAGTGAACTTTATAGGTAAAATTACCCCTAGATAAAAGATAGGGAAACTGAGGCACATGCACTGCTCAGCATCTTTCCTCAGGTTCCTTGATCCTGCAGGTGTCCGTGAGGGATAGCTTCCTGCCAGGGCTTTCGGTAGGGTGATTAGTAGGTCCGTGAGCTCCCGCCACCTGATGATATTCCCTCTTAAGGGGGCAGCAGGCTCTCGACAGCAGGAGCCACATGTGTGTGCTGGGCAGAAATGAAGACATCCTAAAGAAACACTTTGTGTCCCTCAACCTATCAGACTATTGGAAAGGTGGACCCCAAAGAATGGGAAGTCTCCGCAAGGAGCTCACGGTAGGAAAAGCAAAGGCACCAGCCAGAGGGATCTGACTCTAGAAAAGGGGTCTCACACCATTCCAATCACTTTCCAGAGCACCCTGCAGGACTGAAGCCCAGATCAGTAGTAGGTAGCTCCACACCTAGACTAGGGCTAATTCCACGTGCATATCCTTGGGCTGCCATTTAAACTTTGGTCTTCTTTCAGGAACTTGGAGAGCTCCCTGGGCCCCTTTGCACTTCCAGTGTGGCCACATGAATAAATCTCCTTTTTCTGCTTTCCACTTGTGATCTTTCTGTTTTAATCAACTTACTGGGGATAGATGGCCAGACCTGACTTGGAACACAGGTTATGACCTCCAAGTTCAATTACAATAGGAAGTAAACATGTTGAAGGAAAGGCAGAATTTGTAATCACCTGATAATGTGGAGCAATCGAGAGTGAGAGCAACATGGCTGTGTTTACAGGAAAAGACTGGGTCCCCAGGTTTGTGTCTCAATAGCCAGGGTCTGGAGAAATGAGGGTAGAGGAAGCAAGACTGGTGGGGAAACCGCCAGGAAGGGCTGGGGTAAGGCCTGTGGAGTGCTTGGGGCTGCCGAGCTTCCGTGACCTTGAAAGGTCATATGACCCACCGCCTCTCAAGGGAACAAAAAGGACCTACCTGGGCCCTGAGGAAGAGCAGCTGGGTAACCCAGGATACTTCTGGCTCTTTGATATAACCAAGAACTAGTCTAGAGTTGTCACCGGACTATAGGCCTAAGTCACTAGATTACAGTTCCATGGGTCTCCTTCCCGATTTCTTTCCTCAAAGATGCTGAACCATTTGGGAGGACACTAGGCCAGTTGCTGAGAGAGGGAAGTGTGTTCCTCTGTGGAACTAGACCTTGAGGGGAAAGGAGGCAAACACTCACACAGAGGAAAGCAATGGCATGAGTCCCTGCTCTCAGTAAACTCAGTATCCAGAGTCTTCAGCAGAGACAGGCTACCAAGATGGGCACGAAAAATGTCTGGAGGCAAAAAAAAAAAAAATTCTTCCTGGGATATTCCTCCAGATCTCTGAACTTCTGGAAAGAAAGAGAAAAATGACACAGGCGGGCAGTAAGGAGGGCAGGGGCCACAGGAGGACTTGGCCCATTGAGTCACAAATAGCTCAGAGTCGAGAGAAGCACCAGTCATCCCCACACCCAACCCCTCTTTCCTCCAGGAAGCCTTCCCTGGTTGACAACTCCCAGCTTCCGCTCATCACTCTTCCTGTGGCAGACATCTGCTGCTTTGTTGGGCTGGATTACTGGCTTTGCTAGCACTTGCCTTGCCCTTCTCAACATACACAAAACCAAGCGGACAGCACTCCCTGGCACACTGGCGACACCCATGCCGATGCTGGTCATGCCCAGGTCAACAACCAGCATCATCTTCCCTAGGATCACCAGTGACAGATACCTGGGTCTCACCCAGGGCACCTCCTCTCCCTCAGCCTGTCCTTGAGGACTGGGACTTTGATGTTTACACGTCTCTCCTTCTCTCCTCCTTTCCTCCTGTCCCTGTGTGGAGCTACTGACCCTTCCACAATGATCAGGAACCCCTTATTGAGTCCCCAAGTTCTCCCCACCTGATGCATTCTCTAAGGTACCCAAACTTCACTACCCCATTTTGAAGGATAAAATCCAAATCTCGGTGTCCTCCTGAGTAAATAAAGTTTGTATGTTCCCCTTGGACATTTATTTCCGGACAGCTCTCTGCTAGTCCCAGACATGCCACCCGAGTCTCCACTGCTATTATATCTTCTTGAATCACCTCCTTCTTGGTCCTTCCCAGGACTCAGCCCTGTCCTGTTCCTGCAGACTGATGAGAAGGCTCCATCTATACACCGTTATCCCTGTGACTCCCCTCCTGTCCTGCATGTACAGTGAGTGTGTGGTCAGTAACAACCCTGGGAGGCCTTACTTTCTTCTCAGACTATTCCCTGGCCCAGAGAAGAACTCCTTCCCTTCCCTGATGGGGAAAGGCTATTGGCCAATCACCTCAAGTTGGGGTGTGGCCATTGGGACCCTAGGTAATGAAAACCGAGAGAACACAGGTGTGCTCTCTCTCCATGCGGTGTCCATTGGACAGATAGGACTTCGAACTTCCCACCCCAGTAGCGTGAGTCTTCCCTCTTTTCATTTATTAAAAATACCTTTTCCTATTGAGCTGGCTTGGTTATTTATTGTGCCATGTGCAGTTACACAGTCCTACAAACTGAGGCCAGACCAGGCCATTTCACACTTCAGATAAGATTTCTGAGAGCAAGGTTGTGTCTCTTGCAGAAGATAAAGGCACCTTAGATTCAAGGTCAGTATTCCCTGATCAAGCAAGGGACCACCCAGTCATGTTCCACATTGTAAAGACTAAACTTCTTTTACTGAACATTAGTGGAAACCCAAAACCATGCCCTGAGTACTTCCCAGAAATATCTGTGATATTATTTGTACACACGTGTGCACACCGAAGAAGAACTACACGGCTGAGCTCACAGTCAGGCCATGCCTCCCAGGACCGACTTCCGTGGGGAGGGACTGCCTGTGCTCCTCTAGTAGAGGTTGTGCTGGGTGCAGTAGCGTGAGCAGAGCTGCCGGTGGAACTGCAGGTGGTAGTCCTTCACCAGTTTGCCCAGGATGTACAGGAACTCCTCAAAGCAGATCTGGTTGTCCTTGTTTTTGTCGGCTGCCCGAAACAGCTCTGTGACGTAGTATGGCTGCCTGCGGCCCTGGGGGGGGGGATACAAAGACGATCAACATCCACTGAGCATCCGGTACGCCTGTCCTCCAGACCCTCCTCCCACTGGACATGGAAAGATCCCAGCTGTACCGTCGTCCCACTACAAGGAGCCTTCAGAAAACAAGTCCTCACACAGATGTCTGCGGCAAGATCACCGCATGCTACAAAATCAGGCTGCAGAGGTACAGGTGTTGGTGGCCACCGTGGGTCACTGGACCTAGAGTGGCATGAGCACAAATGTCCCTTTCACAGGAGGACTGTGAGCAGTTCCTGGACAGTACTCAGCAGCCTGGAGTCCCAAGGTTCATGCACACAGTGGCTGTGTCGCTCTCGAAGAGGGCAAGACACTGCCTCCTTCTCCACACTGAGCACTCTTTAAAGGGAAGGCCAGCCTGTCTGCATGCATATGCCACCTCCTGTGTGACTGCAGGACGCATATCTCCACATGCCACCTGCCTAGGCATTGTTTATGAACGCCTACTGGTTCACCTAGAGAGTACAGAAAGCAGGGAAGGACAGAGATACGGCCACTGGAGCTGTCCAGGATGTCCAAGCAGAGGACCTTGAGGCTGAAGATCAGAATGGCACAGGAAGGGACTCTTTGAGACGGGGAGACAAGCATGAGGAAAGCTGGGGTTCTTGTTTTGAGAGAAGATATGTGACGGATGGGGACAGATGGATGTGGAAGAGAACTGGGGAGTGACAGGAAAAGCAGGTTTCGGCAGGATGTTCCTGGTGTACATGGACATGCTCAAGTTCAGAATCTGGGAAACATTTGAGGGAAGGAAGCTGCAGACCTGGAGTGCAGTTGCTAGCCCCTGTGGAGGGCCGGCAGCTTCTCTCCCGGCAGCAGGCCCGCCATCCTATAACCCCATCACATCTACAAAGTTCCTGCCCAGAGAAGACAAGAGCCCTCATAAATGCTCATTCCTGTCAAGTCTGCCAGCTATGCCCCTATCCTCACGAGCCCTGCAGCAAAGGCCCATGATCGCAGACCCGGGCAATCCAGGAGAGCCGCCAAGGAAGGCTCCCAGAAGGGAAAGGATTTCCTAAAAACAAATAGCAAGGAACTTCCACCCTGTCTTCTGAGCTTTCAGAGAACATTCCAGAGAGCATGAGGTTGTCTTTCACATTCTTTCTCGAGAAGATGTGAGCAAAGAAGCTATTTCACAGGAACGAGCTGAGTCTCACTCACACGACAAGGTTCAGAAAACAACATGGCGCTTTCTTCAGTGCTGCAGATCCTAAGAACACAGTACTGGGGATTAGGACGGATGAAAGAGCCTAGACAAGCAGGCTCTGTAAACTCAGGATCTGAGGCTGGCCCCGTCCAGCTCTAAGAAGTCTCAGGCATGGGAAGTAGAAGAGGTTCTATTTCCCATGCCCACCAGACTCACAGCAGAGACACTGGCGAAGGGACTTAGGCTCCAAGGCTTACAGAGAGACTCCGAGTTTGGGGCACTGGCTAAAGAGGCTGTGAACAGAGAACAGTTTTGAGCCCATGCTCACAGAACACAGGAGACAACAGAATCAGCAGGCGTAGTGTCAGACTGAGTCGAGTGAAACCAAGCACGTGACTTCAGAGGAGGGAAGGACAGGAAATAAAGCAAACCCTGCCCTCCTCACACCCTCCCTCTTCCATCCTCCTTCCAGGAACAGGAGCTTCTCGTGGGAGTCAGCTCCTTCGGCCACCTCAGCACCCCAGCACACATCCCACAGACAGCACAGTCTGGGCACCTCTCCCATCTCCCATTCCAACCCCAGACCTGACATACCAAGGTGTCCATGAAGCGAGGTACGCTCTCCAGGAGCAGGGCTTTCAGCTCCTCCAGGGACAAGGTCTCCACATCCCCCTCCCGGGCAGCATAGTGGTGAAAGCAATGTATGATTTGGAAGAGGGAGTCCTCCACCGGTGTGTCTGGCATGACTGCTGGGCCCAGCAGGATATGCGGAGATCTGCAGAGACAGGAGGAGGCACTGGGTCAGTGAAGTCTGTGGGGTGGGGGCAGGCCCCGATCTGCAGCCGTCCAGAACAGGATGGACTCTTTTCCCTGCCCACGTTCCCACGCTGTGTCAGAAAGGGGGACTCCTCATGCTCTCACTGGCCCCATGTGAACTTGACTTTCCTGCCTGACCTCAGACTGAGTCCCTACACTGGGACCAAGGGCCTCCAGGGTCCAGAAGGGACCTCCTTCCTCCAGATAGTCAAGAAACAGAACAAGCCAAAGATGGTTTGAAGTAAGGCACTGTTTTTGTTTTCAGTAAAAATGTTGACATCCTTGAAAAGGCAAGATCCCTTCCCCCACAATAAACCACTTTATGGAACCAGCAGAACACTAGTATAAATTACCAGTATAAAGTACAGTATAAAATAATTAAGCTGCACCAGAAAATAAGGCCAGGCATTGTACTGTTCACGTGTTTTCTTTCTCACTGGAGTACGCAGACAGCATAGGCATTGACACCTTCGTCCCCTGGCATGTGGTTTCTAGGAGTTGACATCCCCATCCCCAGCAAGGTCTCCGTAGCCCCAGGGCCTTCCCACAGCTCTGTGCACTGCCCATCTGATGCCCATGGGCACTTACTGCAGACTTCCTACAGAGGCAGGGTAACAGGCAGCTGCTGCTTCCATATACCCTGCAAACAGCAATCATAACAGCCCCACATCCCGCTTCTGTGCCAGCTAGATGACAGGCAAGGCATCTTCTGCATTATCCCCTTTAATGTGCACAGGGCCCCGAGGAGTGGAGCATCACCACCCGATTCTCCAAAGAGGTTACGGAATGTACCAAGATTACACAGTCACTACACCTGGATTCATCCTCAAACCTCTGTGTTTGTGGACAAGCCCAGAGACATGCTTGTCCTCTGGAATTTTAGACCACGTTGTCGGGATGCTCATCCACACTGCATATGTTTCTAGAACAGTCAAACTGAGGATCTCTCTAGGATCTCCGCACACCCAGCACAGCCCACACAGTCCCCGAGTTGCTCTTGGAAGAGGAACTGACCTGTTGCTCTTGGTGTCGGACTGTTCAGCATCCACAGTTAGTCTCTGCGTGGTCCTGGAAATCAGACAAAAGGCAGCCTTCTGAGCAGGGGAACTCCCATCATGCAGGACATCCTGCCCACTGCAGGTCCACTCATTTATGAGCCAGTGTGTGACTCTCCACAGGTTCTTCTACAGCAGGACCAAGCCTTAACTGCATTCCTGGGATGACATCATCATACTCCTTGCTAAGATAAACTCAACTGGTTTTAGGGACCTACCTCCAGGATCTGAAACACCTAAGAAACACAAAAGGTTTCATTATCCATCCACTACCTCCTATTAGGACTCATCCCCACCACACCCCCCTCCCAGGCTCCAAGGCAACACTTAAAAATACCTTCCTTGGACAGCCTACCCCATCAGTGAACCTCCCAAGACTCCAGTGATGAGCCACATTCACCCACTCACTCAACAACTATTCCATGAGTACTTGCTGCATGCCAGGCCCTCTGCTAGGCCCTATGAATATGACATTGGGCCGGCTAATTCAAGGGGTGGGACTAACAGTTATACATGGTTACCATGGACTCTGGGCAACCAGGACACTCAACTACCTTCTCCCAGAAAAATTAAGGAAAATTTACTTAGGGAGGTGCTTTTTGAGTAGTGTCTCAAAGAGAAATTTTAGTTTATTCCAGGAATGGAGGAGTTCTAAGCAGAGGGGACTGCCTGGGCAAAGGCTTGGAGGTGTGGAGCAGCACGGCCTGCTCTGGGCATGGAGTTCACAGGATACACCTGATTGCTGAGAAGACTAAAGCTCCCGGCAGCAGGCAGATAAGGGTGAAGGCCCTGTGCACCTGCCTTTGCTGAAGTCTGACTTTCTGTGTGGAAAGAGTTGAGAGGTTGCGTAGGTGGCCCGGGTGATGCACGGAGGTCTAAGCAAAGTGCTACGACCAATTTGACCACTAGGAAGTAACTCCACGGAGAAGTCCAGCCATTAGAGCTGGCCTCTACACAAGTGCCACTTAGCTCTATGGGACAAGTGATCTCTCCTCTCCATCACCCCAGTACAAGCCTTCTCTGAGCCTTCTCAACCCCTGTAGCACTCCTGGGCCCACACAGGCTGATGAGCGTTTCTCCCAGAAGGTGGCGCCAAAGAACAAGTAACAGTTTCAGCGCCTGCGTCTCCGAAGATTCCACAGGCATTGAAGGGCGATGCTGCACCGGTGTACAGGGTGAGTGGACTAGAGCACCAGGATTCAGAACCAGCACCGGAACCACGACATCAATAGCATGCTTAGTAATAGAAGGACTTAAGCCAGTGCCTCCCAATTTGCGTTCACCAAACGAAACAATCTCCTCACCAGACAAGGGGCTTATTGAGCCCCTATTGTGTTTCTGTGCTAAAAACACAACTCAATTTCCTCAGCTATTTGGAAGTGCCAAGCTAGAACCATAAAAAAAATTATTAAATACCTTTGGTTCATCTATCATTCCCCGGGAATTTATCCTAAGAAATAGCCTAACTAGAGGCTTTAAGCAATAATTCAGAAAATATTTCCTGGTGCAATATCTATAGTTTAGAAACACAGGTAAATGAAAACCTTAAAATCATGTAATTCACACTCTCACTATTTATACACATACTCTATATTATGTTTTTAAGCTCTAGACATCACATGTGGAATGCTGATCTAATAACCAAATGCTTGCTTGCCAGAAACCAGCACCTCCTCCTGACCTGTCCCCCTCCCTGATCACAGCCCACCCCAGCAGGGACTCCTGTCCCCCTCCCTGATCACAGCCCACCCCAGCAGGGACTCCTGTCCCCCTCCCTGATCACAGCCCACCCCAGCAGGGACTCTAGCACCAAAAGTGACTTAGACACCCAGGTTATGCTACCTGCTCTTCCTTCCTGGCTCCATCCACTCAGGTCACATCCTTCAATAATAATTCTGAATATTAATGGCCTCAAAAACAGCTTGAAGTCAACCTAACAGGAAAAAAAGCCCTTTCTTCATGGTGGGGACATATCAGATTTAGCAGTATGACAACCAACTCCTACACAGGCTGCTCTGCATAGGTTTGAACTACCTAATGCCCTGCTCCAGACTCCAGACAGTGGGGAGCAGAGGAGAGTGGCACCGGTGTTGTCTTGCCCTCTTCACCAGACCTTGCAAGCATCTGGCCATAGGATGCACTGAAGTGACCGTGCCTCTCCCTGGACCACGGTTCCCAGAGAGC
>JAQHUG010000465.1:744356-762363 GCA_028555095.1 Dicrostonyx torquatus | reverse complement strand
GCTAGACTGGTCCACCTATATTGTCCTCTTAGTTCTGTTTGTTTCTGCATCCTGTGCACTGCTAGACTGGTCCACCTATATTGTCCTCTTAGTTCCTGAGTAGATAAACAAAGGTCCCAGGCAGGTTTCTATATTCCTATTTTTGAATAAGAATTTTCCATGACATTGAAAGCAATAAACTCTTTCTGCCCTACCTTAATCTCCTTTCCCTCAGTCCTCAGGCATGTGGTGGGCAGGGGGACAGGGTCATTGTCTTTGCTCCCTACAGACTTTTGAAAGCAAAAATAAGCAACGCTAAAGCTGAGAAGGTCATGATGAGTATGATCATACTCATCAACACGTTTCGTGACACAGGGATAATGAGGACATGATCAACAGGTATGATGACGATATTGAGGGGAGTTTCCTCGGCTTCGTCAATGTCTGTGTGAAGGAAAGCCTGACTTCTTGGTTGGGCCCTGCTATGGCCAAATACTCGCTTGTTGGCTTGGTTTTTAGTTCTAGTCTTTATGCACCTTCATCTTCTAGCACTTACGTTATTTTCTTACTTCTACCAACACTGAAGGGAAATTCAGAAGCAAATCTATTCTGTAGTTAATAGCTTTTTTTTCTTCTCTGAAAGGTCCTTTTTAAATCTAGTTTCAGAGACAATATCCTTCTTAACTATAAAAATATAAGCTTATGAGTTTTCTTCTGATTTCTTCATGGACTCTACTTTTCCAAGTTCCATTTGTTTGTTTGTTTGGAGGAATATTAGTCTTTCATCTTCTTTAAACCTCTGGTCATCTTTAACTACCTATTCCTTTTAAGAATAAGGTACTAAAGGAGGGGGTTAAAAATGACTCCATTGGTAAATATAAATATACAGGCATGTGTGGTAGCACATGTCTTTAATCCCAGCACTTGGGAGGCAGAAGCAGATAGATCTGGGAGTTCAAGGCCACCCAAAGCTTCAGAGTGAGATCTTGTCTCAGAAAAACAAAAATAAAGTATAAATAAATAAATATGTGAAAAAGGATCAAGAAAATATATTACATCATTCCCTGGCCTCTACATGCCCCACATGCAAACATGCGCTCACTAATACTAATAAATACATACTCCACTCACAATGACAGAGAAAGAAAGAGACAGAGGCAGAGAGTGTGATGGAGGGAGAATCAGAGAGAGTTTGGGTGTGGGTTTCCCATTTCTGTTTGAGTATAAATTTGGGCCACAAAGCTGTAGGTGATCTGGCCTCCATCCTCACCCACTTGGCTTCATCTTCTCCAGCTGCAATGGCGCTCATTTCCGGTTCCTTCATCATGTGGCGTGATTTCTTCCCACCCCAGAAGTTTCTCAGTGCTATGGAGATGCCCAGAACAACATTCCACCTTCGTTTCTGTCAGGATCTTTCCTGAACCCCTAAATAGGCTCATGTGTGCTGCAGTAAGGACTCCTGGGGAACTCAGCAAGGAAAGGGATGTTGTTGAGAAGTGTACGCACTCGGCTTCTAGCACCAGACTTGCCCCACAGCAAACTCAGAGTGGCTTTCCCCTGAATCAGCTAAGTCATCAAATTAGTAGCTGACACTCAGTAGTAACTAATTGGCAGCATATTTAAAACAGGAACCTAGGAAAGACACCAGGTCTAGGAGAGATCTGGGTGGAGGCTCTGAAGGGAGTGATGGGAGGGGTCCTAGGAGCTTCACCACCCTCAACATTGTGGCCCAGGAAGACACCAGAGAACCCACTGCCGACTGAGCACTCCCTTAAACCCTCTCGTCCTGGGAATCAGGAGTTTTCATACCCCAGCTCTCAGCTACCTCTTGGCTACCTGCCTGCCCAGGTGTGGCCTTACTTGGAAAGTGCCTGTGAAGGGTTTTACACTTGCGTGTTAGCACTGAAGCAGAGACGCATTCTATGTCCTTACCGGCTAAGTTCAGTATGTGCCACTCTACTCCCAGTCCTGGCTTCACCTCCCCACACTCCATCTCTCACCCCGGCCCTACTCAAGCCCCCTCCACCTCTGTTGCTGTTCCTCTTCCCACCCACCACAGCTGAGAGCTCTGTCGCCTAGAATGCCACTCTCCATCTCTGGCCTTCTCAGCATGGGCTCAGACTAGATCCCTCCTAAGGTCAGAGCTCTCTTCCCTCACCCTTGGTAGTCCTCAGGAAAAAACACTAGCCTCACATGACAGTTCATCAAGGGCAGGGCTTGATTCCGCCTCCTAGGGACTCTCTGCCCTCTGTCTCCAATCTCTAACCACAGGAGAGTTCAAGAAGGTACATGAGAGGGTACAGAGCTCTCTCAGTCTAGCTCCAGATCAAAGACTGGGGAGGAAGGAATGATAAATTACCGCTATGACACAAAGGAGGAAGAAGGCTGGCTATAAAATTCTAACAAGCCAAAAGGTCAGAGAGATGCCCATTGGGTTTTTGATATGGGTTGGTTCTGTCAGTACCTGCAGTGGTCATGGGCACAGTGATGTCTGTTGTAGGTGCTCAGGGCAATTGCACCTCACAGCAAGGATCCTCCAAGGTCATCCTGGCCTTAACCAGGAGCTTTTAAGGAGATGTAAAATGATCATTTACTTGGGCTCAGGTGCAAATTAGCATCAACCAAGAGAATCTTTAAGAATGCCACTGATCATAGGACAAGAATATTAAAATAAGAGCTGGAGAGGTGCTCAGCGGTTAAGAGCACCCAATTTGATTCCCAGCACCTACACAGTGGCTTACAACTGTCTGAACTCCAATTCAGAGGATCTGACTCCCCCTTCTGATCTCCTTGGGCACCAGATAAACATACATACAGGCAAAATATCCACACATATGAAATAAATAAAGTCAAAAGAATATTAAAATATATAGGGATCAATATAACAAAATTACCAATTCTGAAATGCATATGAAAGAGTCTAGATAATTCTGAAAATTAGCAAGATGGTGAATTTACTCTACCAACAGATTGATTATGTAACAACACAGAACCAGAAAAGCAGAGCAAAGCAGACATGCCGAAAATGCTGGAATTACAAGTGTGCACACTGGAAATGGAGGCACGCACAAACGGAAACAAGCCATGAAAGAGGTAGGCACAGGATGTGGGTGTGGGAGGTCTTTGTACATCTGTAGGAAATGACAGCCTAGTACATAAGTGGTATGGGGATAAATATGCAGAGAGGGAAAATGGGATGGCATTTCATAAAACATGCAAAAATAAATTCTAAAATCGGTCATAGTGTCTCACGTCTGTAATCCTAGCAGCCAGGAAACAGAGGCAGGAAGCACCAAAAGAAATTGATATTTTCACCTAGATGTGGGGTACACACGTATAACTCTGAGGCATGAGAATCTGGAAGACAACCTTAGCCGCAGAGTGAGTTTGAGGCCACACTCCAGGACAGGTCTCATGGTCAACCTAAAATCAGGCCTTTCTTCAATCCTGCTCCCAAGCCTCTACCCTGGTACTCCCTCCCCTGTCTAGTACCCCATCAAGATTTCTATGCCTTTTCTCCAAAGGCCCCTCACAGTGAGCCCTGACCTCCAGCCTCCTAGCCCTGCTACCTCTCGCAAAAGTGGAAATTCCCAACAGGTATGAGACCATACATGTAACCTCAGCACTGAAAGGGGGCAGGCAGGAGCAACAGGAGTTCAAGGGCATCCTCAGCTGCATCACAAGTGCTAGACTTCTGACGTTTGTCCCCCCACCCCACATACCTTCTCCTGCTGTGCAGGGCAGAGTGCTCACATAGAGAAATGCAAGAAATGAAGAGTGTCTGTTCCCCACCTTTCCCCAGCTCTCGTTTCCACACACTTTCCGAAGCACCTGACCTCGTCCAGGGAATTTTCCCCCTTAAAGTAGAAAAGGATTCTGTCCTCAAGGTGGGCTCAGGTAGGAGGGAAACAGAGATGGGTGACTGATTTCACAGCCAAACCGCAGCAGTGTGGACACGGGAGGGAATTCCTCACACCAAACACAATCTTGGCTCTGATTTGGATCCCAACACACAGGCCTTTTTGCCCCTTCAGATGGGGTTTCTTTAAGTAGCCCTGTCTGTCCTAAAACTCACTCTGTTGACCAGGCTGGCCTTGAACGCACAGAGATCCTCCTGCCTCTGCCTCCCGAGTATGCCACCACCGCCAGCACATGAGCCATTCTTTAGAATCTCTCTTTTGAATTTATTTTCTGGCATTTCTTCCACTTTGATGACTTTGGAATGTGTTCCCTAAAGACCATGAGCCTCGGCAGGAGTCACCTTGGGTTGGTTTGCTGGTTTTGATTTTACTGTTTTCATATGTCTGGCGTCTCTGTGTTGAGATGTGCATGTGGGTTAGGATGAAAACACTTGCCTTTTGATGAGTAAGTGGCTTTCTCCTGACCGCGTGTCTTGGGGTATGGTAATGTTGATTTATTTCAACTGGCCTCAGGAGTATATTTTCCCTGTAGCCTCTCTGGTTGAGAATCATATGAGCACAGAACATGCTATAACAAAGAAGTCCACTATCCCTGCGAGTCTTCTGAGAGTGGGAACTCTGATGATTTGGGCAGGTGTGGTGTAGATGGCAGAGTTATCTGGAGAGTGGATGGGATCTAGCCTCCATGGTTACTCCCAGTGTGAGTTGTAAATCCTTTCAGGTGGTGGGAGCTTTGATGGGGACTGTTGATACCCTCTGTTACTTAAAAGTGGTTGGTTTGTTGTTGTTTTCTTTGATGCTTGTTGGTTTGTTTGAGGTGTGTGTGTGGCATATGACTATCCAGGTGTGCACACCTGGGCATGAGCATGTTTGGGCCAAAGCAGGATGCCAATGTCTTCCTCTTACTTTCTGCCTCATTGCCTTGAGATGGGGTCTCTCACTGAACCAAACACTTGCTATTCCAACTGGACTCTTTATCCGGTGAGCTCTTAGGATCCTCCTGTCTCCACGCCCCAACAGCTGGATTCCAGTCACATGTAGCTTTTTACGTGGGGTGTAGAGACTCAAACTCAGGCCCTCATGCTCTTACCCACTGTGTCATCTCCCCAGTGATTGGGACACGGCTGCTACAAGCTCTGTGAGAAATCTAAGGTTTTTGTCCCATTGACATCCACGTGAGCACTGGCAGCTGAGTGTAGGCTGTGCCCACCAAAGCTCTTCTCACTCAGCTCCCTGGGCTCCTGTCCCTGGGTTTAGAGCAGACACCATTGACCCAGCCACACACAAGCCCTCTGGCCTGTTCTTCTTTCTGACAAACTCTACCTTCCATGACAAAGACTGAGAACCAGAAGGCCAACCTAACACCTAGAAGCCCTCTAGATAGGATCCAGTTCTGGCTAGTGAGACGAAGTCTTCAGAAGAACTAAGAGGGAAGTTTTCTGCTTTGGCAAGGAATACACACACACACACACACACACACACACACACAGACACACACTAAAAGAGCAGGTCCCCTGCCTCTCTTCCTGCTCTGGTTGTTGTAGACTAAATAATGAAAGCCCAGAGACAGAAACTGAGATTCAACCTGAAGATCAGAAAAGCAAAGTAACCAGCCACTGACTCTTATCTCTCCCTCAAACTGAAAATAGGCGATCTTAACTCCACAAATCCTCAGATTGATGCTGAGAGAGACCTGTCTCCTCCCATATTTCATTCCTCTCTAGTGCTGGGATTAAAGGTGTGCACCACCACCACCCGGCCTCTATGGCTAACTAGTGTGGCTGCTGGGATTAAAGGTGTGTGCTACCACTACCTGACCTATATGACTGACTAGTGTGGCTGCTTTGAACTGATCTTAAGGCAAGCTTTATTTATTAAAACACAAATAATATACCACTATAGGTTGTCATCATGGAAGGAGGCATGTTTATGACTTCTTGAAGGGAAAGGAAATACTTGCAAAGAAAATGGCATGACTGATTGCAATCACCCACATCTGCAGTCTTTTTGTAGGAGATGCACCTCTAGTTTATAAGCCACCTTGAATCCCTTATTCTGATGTTTTGCAACCAAAAAGACCCCATCTGGTACAAAGGTCCTCTTGTTTCCAGACCAACAGTAGCAGCGCTCTGATGGGGAAAGGTTTTAGCCTATCAGGCTAATAACCACGCCCCGCCATTAGCCATTAGCTAATTATTCTGGGTTGGACCATCAGGTCCCAATTAGGTATAAAAGACTGAGTCCACGTGGGAGCTCTCACTCTTTCTGTGGTTCTTGGGCTGGCGCATGTCTTTGGAGAAGCATGGGATCCAGGATCTGGTATTGTAAATCTGTTTGTATTATTTACTCCTATTAAAGTATATATCTTAAATATAGCAGGCTTGGGCGATAATTTATTAAATTCTACAGCTCTCCATCTCCAGGTCCCTTCCTTGTTGATGCCCAGAAATTAGACATCATCTGTAAGTCCCAAGAACGCAATGGATCACTTAGGCTAACTCCTGCCTCCTGCTTAGATCTCTAAGGAAAGAAGAGACAGTAAATATGTAGAAACAGTAAATGTGTAGAGACAATAAATATGTAGAAATACAAACACGGGACCAGATGAGATCCTGAAGGGAAGATGGAGTAGTAAAGAGAAATAGCCAAATTTAGTGTCATGCACCTGTAATACCAGCATTTGGGAGGCATGGGCAGGAGGCCACCCTCAGCTACAGAGCAAGTTTAAGGTCAGCCTGGGATACATAAGACTGTATCTCAGAAAAAGAGAAAGGAAAGAAGGAAGGAAGTTAGGAAAGAAGGAAGGAGAGGGAGGAAAGGAGAGGGGAGAAAGAACCATCCTGGGTTTTGCACTGATGTGTGATGCTTAATTTCAACTGTCAACTTGATAAGACCCAGAATGTCTGTGAAATTGGCCTCTGGCATGCTGTGGGTCATTACCATGCTTTGGTTAACTGAGCTGAGAACACCTGCCCGTGGTGTGTGGCCCCATTCCACGTGCTGGGGTCCTACATTGAGTAAAATTGTGACAATTTAAGCCAGGCGGTGGTGGCACATGCCTTTAATCCCAGCACTTGGGAGGCAGAGGCAGGTGGATCTCTGTGAGTTCGAGACCAGCCTGGTCTACAAGAGCTAGTTCCAGGACAGGCTCCAAAGCCACAGAGAAACCCTGTCTCGAAAAACCAAAAAAAAAAAAAAAAAAATTGTGACAACTTACCAAATGCTAGTGTTCAGCTCATTTAACCAAATCAAAATAAGGGATAAAAGGCTTGCTTTGGCTCACAGTTTTCAAATATTGTTCTTTCTGCCAAGGACATCTGGTGGCGGGAGCTTGAGGTGGCTTTTCTGGATTATTTCATCGCAACAGCAGCAAATGTAATGAAGACAATGTAGATTTCTAAGCTGCAGATCTGTGGCCTCCTTATCCCAAACTTTATTTCTTCATTAACTTGCTGCTTAAGCTTGGTATAAGGATTCTAGGTCCCTCCCTCCCTTGCTTTCTTTCTTTTTTTAAGAGTCATTTATTTATTATGTATAGTATTCTGTCTGCATGTGTGCCTGCACACCAGAAGAGGGCACCAGATGGCTGTGAGCCACTATGTGTTTTCTGGGAATTGAACTCAGGACCTCTGGAAGAGCAGCCTATGCTCTTGACCTCTGAGCCATCTCTCCAACCACCTCCCTCCTAGCCCCATCCCCGGCCCCTCACCTTTTTTTCCAATGCCTTCCATAGATTGTTAGGTCTCAAAGAAAATAAAATGGCTAACTGAGGAGCCTGTTAACTTATCAAAGCTGACTCGGGCCACCAGGTCCTCTCAGCAGAGCAAGCACCTGGTCCAGAGTCCTGGCTCCTATCAGTGCTTCTCACCCCCACCCCCACTAAACCTCTCGAGCCTGAGCTTCCCATCCCCAGCTTCTCCTTTCCTTTAAAGCAGCTTTGTTGGCCAGCGCTCTCTTGGTGCCTCTCCTGGTCCCTTCTCTTTGCTTCCTCTTTTGCTTTCCACTTCCCCCTCTCCTTTTGTGGTCTCGTCTATTTTGCTTACTATATTCAGTCTGGTCTTTTCCAGATGCATCTGGTGTTCTCTCCTTCATGTCTACAATAGATAAGTAGATAGATAGATAGATAGATAGATAGATAGATAGATAGATAGATAGATAGATAATTGGTTGATAGAGAGATGATAGATAATAGATAGATAGATAATTGATTGATAGATGATAGATAGATGATAGATAGATAGATAGATAGATAGATAGATAAATAGATGATAGATAGATAGATAGATGATAGAGAGATAGATAGATGATAGAGAGATAGATAGATGATAGATAGATAGATAGATAGATAGATAGATAGATAGATAGATAGATAGATCCTTCTCCTCAACCACACCTAGGAAGAGTCATGTTCTGATTTTCATTCATAGCCCACCCAGCCATGTTCTTCCTCACATTAGTGAGACTCACCGCTCCAATCTGACAGGTTTTGATATCTTGATTTCAGCAGGAGCCTGGATGTCCACCATTTCCTCCACTCCCACCCAACTCCTAGCCACCCCCACCTCTCACGTATGTTTAAAGCCACCTCAAAATTCCTACAAGTGATGGGAGGCCTGGGATTCGCGGGCCCAACTCTTTCTCTGCAGAGACATCTGTCCTCCACCATGTGAGAAACATTAGCCTTGGCACAAAACAAAGAAATGAGTAAAACACAAAGCAGTCACCAATGCTCAGGTTCCTAAACATTACAAAGGATGGTATTTCCATCAAGGGGAAAACAACAACAAAAGACTTTCCTAAGATTAAAGAGAATTCTTCACATTGTAAGAGTAAAGAAAGAATCAATACTGGATCATCCTGTCCCAGTCAGAGAGAAGTTCCGTGATGCCCAGTCCTGAGCATTCGATCTGCAGATTCTGTGGCCAGCTGAGGAAATGCCTGTGGCATAAAGCCAGCCAATGCCCAGCGGGGATGGAAACCGTAGTGGACCCCCAGCTAGGACAGACTGACTGCCCAGAGCTCAGCAGGGCTGGGCTCACACCTGCTCTGAACCACACTGAGGCAAAGGATACACTCACAAGGTGTGTTTAACTTTCCTGGAATTTAACTCCACTAGAAAAGTGTAGAACAGCCCTGGCAGTGGTGGCACACAGCTTCAATCCCAGCACCTGGGAGGCAGAGGCAGGCAGGTCTCCGAGTTTGAGGCCAGCCTGGTCTATAGAGTGAGTTCCAGAGCAGCCAGGCATACACAGAGAAACTTGTGTCTCAAAAAAACCAAAACAAAGAAGGAGGAGGAGGAGGAGGGAGGGAGAGAGAGAAAGTAAGTTCGGAATACATGAGCTGTTCCCCGCCTGCTGACAGAGCTTCCATATCAGCTTCCCGAGACAGCAGGTGGCCATGACCTGGGACTTTCAAGCCTATGGCCTGTATTTCCCCAGCATCTATGTGTCACCCGACAGCCTACACTCTGCTGTGCCCTCTGGGCTCTCTAAACAATGTCAAGAGCCAGTGCACAGGCCATGACAGGCACTAAGAACCCTTAAGGATCTTCAGCAAAAGTAGGAACCCTAACCCTGCTCAGAGGAGCCGGCCATCTCAAGGCAGGGACCCCAACCCTGCTCGGAGGAGCTTTATACAGTAAAGTTCTGAGAGGCTTCAGGGGAAGTGTACAAGTCCTCAACTGACCCAAGGTTAGACCACCTTTGCCTCTCTTTCTCTCAAAAGCCTCCTCTCCCAGGCTGCCGTGAGCACTGGAGAAGGGAAAACAAGCAAAACAGATAAGATTCTCTCTCTCTCTCTCTCTCTCTCTCTCTCTCTCTCTCTCTCTCTCTCTCTGATTATAGGCTGCAAATTAAGGGTTTTATTGGCATTTGTAATTACTATAGATGTGTTAATTATATAATGATGACGTGTAAGATACTATATTTGTGTGCATGTGGAGTGTCCCTCCTCGAGCATGGTGCACTTTTGTTTCTGTTCTCTCCCAGGAATCTGGGCCTTGCTGGTTAGACTAGGCAGGCTGGCCATCAAACCCTGGGGGTTTGCCTCCATCCACCTCCCCCGCACTCGGGTTAAAGGAGTGCTGCCATGTGCTCTCACGGGAGTACCAGCTTTTACACAGGTGCTGAGACTCGGTGAGACTCGAACTCGGGTCCTTGGGCTTGCACAGCACTTTACCACTGATGGAAAATCCCAAGATGTCAGTTTCAACTTATTTTTCGTGTTTTTTTTTCCCTTTTGAATTATAAAAATGACTCATCCTCATGACAGGAAAGGAAATGTGACAGCTATTATGCTGCAAATGATTTATACTTTCTTTGTTACTACCTCTCCTTTAGTTTTTATTTTTTAGCAAACCAATACATGCATATGCCTTTTTAAAAAGTTAAGTAATTTAGATGTTTACACTACAAAAGCCTCCCTGTCCTGACTGCAGTCCCCCTCCTGGTGGCGGCCACTTTAGTGACTTCCCTTTCCCTTACTCTGCATATGCCACCACTTTGGTAAGGCGACTTTAGTTCATTTCACTAAAGACGAGGGCAGTACCACTAACTCCCTGAAATAAAAGAAGTAGACAATGTTTTTATCCACACTCCTTGTCTCCCTCCTGAGTTTAGTGGACACAGTGTCACTGGACACAGTATTAGTGAATGCAGTGTCAGTGGGTACAGTGTTAGTGGACACAATGTCAGTGGATACATTGTCAGTAGATACAGTGTCAGTAGATACAGTGTCAGTGGATATAGTGTCGTTAGATGCAGTGTCCGTGGATGCAGTGTCGGTGGATGCAGTGTTGATGGACGCAGTGTCGGTGGATACAGTGTTAGTTGATATGGTGTTAATCTTTCTGCTTTCATCTTGGCAAACTCTTTGACTATTTTTTAAGACATATTTTTATTTTGTGTGGAAGAATGCTTTGCCTGTATGTATGTATGTGTGACATATACATGTGTGGTGCCTGTGGAGACCAGAAAAGGGCATCGGATCCCTTGGGAGCAGAGTTACGATGCTGGGAACCAAATTCAGGTCCTCTGTAAGAGCAGACAGACAGTGCTCTCAACCAATAAGCCACCTCCCCGTGCCCACCTTTGTGTTTCAGACTGTCCCTCTGAGCTCCTGACTCAAGAGGAAAATGCATCCCCACCCCCTCCAGTTTCCATACACCTCTCTCCACCCACTTCCGTCTTCAGGCAAATCACCGCACACACTCCAGACCCACCGTTACAGCTTCAGGCTTTGTTTTAGGTTTATTATACACAGATGAAACCCAAACAGCCATGGAAGAGATGGTGGAGCTACAGGCTGCAGCATCATTACTACTTGCCACACAGCCAGAAATTACACAGGTGGCGCTTCACTCCTTGTCCAGGGACCTAGGATCTCAACCTTAGAGCTTTCACAGTTTAAGCAAAATAAACACTTTTTTTCCTTCGTTTTGCTATAGACTGATATCTATGCCACCCTCACACCCAAACTCCTTATGTCAAAGCTTAGTCCCCAATATTACTGGGCAGTTAGGCTGTGCAGGTACAGACCCTATGACTGGATCAGTGAAGAAACCCAAGTGTTCCTTCATCCTTCCACTATGTAAGGACACATCCAAAAAGACCTCTTCCAGACATGAACTCAACACAACTGTGATCTCCTGGACAAGACCTGCACATGACTGGACTCTTCAGCATTTCATCATGGGTTGGGAAGCGATCCAACGACACCCCTCCTTGAGGGACTCTTGTCAGTTAACAGCTATTACGGTAGACGGCATCCATTTTCTTCATTGGTATAGCGAAAAGGGTCCCTGTCCTCTAGCAAATGACCTCCCACTTGCTCTCTGGCAAGAACTCTAAGTTCAGTCAGTCACAAAATAAATAAATCAATAACATGAAAATAGGAGGGGGACTTGCTGGAAGAGGGGTTCAGTCGGAGAGAGAGAGGTGAGAGAGAGAACTACATAAGTATGTCAAGCCATCAAATAATGTTTAAAAGTTTTGAAGGCAGCCATCTAAGAACCAAGAAACATGCCCTCACCAAACACTCAATCTGCTGGTCCTTTAACCTTAAACTTCCCAGCTTCTGGCATGGGGTAGTCACCAAGTCTAAGCTACTTTGTTGTCAACGTCTGGTAAACTAAAACCATTAAGACACTAAACACCATCTGTTCCTCGGTCGCTGTCTCCTCTGGTTTCCAGTTGCCTCGTGGAGTTTCTCTTCTTTTTTTTTTTTTTTTTTTTTTTTTAACTGAGTCCTTCCAACGTTTATTATAACGGGTCAGCAGCAGTCAGAGGGCCAGAAGGATAGGACTCCAGACTCATTTGTTCTTCATGTAGATCTTTGGGGTCTGCCAGCTCTCGGGGGCTTCCTTCAGGCCTGCCTTCAGCCAGATGCGCTTCAACTCTTTCTCAAACTTGATCTGCTTCCTTTTCAGACGTCCCTCCCGGACTTTACGCCGCTGAAACCGTGTCCTCTTGATCAGCTTACGGTACTTGTGATGGTTCATCTTCCGTCTTCGGATCTTCAGCACATTTTTGCACTGCACTGGAGTGCCGTCCCTGACGCCCTGCTTGGCTTCCTCCTCCTCCTGGCTGGGGGGACACTTGTGGAACTGGGAGGGAACCACAGTCATTGGGACCCCAACATCCAGTTTGGGCAACAGGTATCTGGCAGTCAGCCAGCTCTCTAGCGGACTGATGGACATCTTCCTGGGGACCAGGAACTCCTCAAGCTCCAACTGGGCCCCCTTACCAGGAAGGGAGGTGGCCCGAGTTAAGCTTGCAGTCTGCAAACTGTACAGGGGTCCAAAAGCATGGCTGCCGGTCACCCCGGAGCTAGGCCAGGAACGACAGAAACCTGCCCAGGGAACAGCCCTCACCAGCTGTGAAGTCAGGCGCGCAAGGAACATGGTGGGGGGGGATGGCCAGGCCACAGGTGCTCAGAGCGAATAGACCCCGGGCAGCAGCTACCCTGGAGTTTCTCTTCTAAGCAAAGAAGCCTGTGGAGTTAATATCACTAGGTGATGGAAAGCTGTATATATTCAATTTGCAATGCAAGGGTGTGCATACCATTATATAACCCAGCTTCCCATGCAATGATTTCCACAAAAATCGTTTCCTGAGCACATACCCCACCCTGCCACACTACCCCCGTCTCTCTGAAGATACAGTATTCAGGCTCCTGGATGCTCCTTCCTTTTCTAAGGTCAGTGGTTATTCTGCGAGTTCATTTCTTCCTCCTCTTTCACTAGGAATAGTCTTCATACTGTGGTGAGTTTATCACCTTAGGGATAAAAGACCAGTTCATCTACAGCTCTGATTGGCCTGCTTCGGGTCACATGTCCACCTCTTTCAACAATCACTGTGGCCAAGGTGACCTCATCCCAAGAACTAGACTAAAGGTTTGGAGAAAAGAGCACCCTCTGACACTCACTTTGATTCTAAGGAGTTAGTCGGTGTTTGTGTGACATAGCCAGAGGACTTCACTTCCTCGGAACATTTCAGAGGGTGTCAGCTTTCAGAGGGTGGCCAGTCTCCCTTTCCCCTCATGTCCTCAACCTTGTCCCACTGGAATTCTCCCAGGGTTCCAAACCTGCCCTAGTAACCACACCCTCTCACGCTAATCCCCCAGGTCTTGTCCCATCATCCCTGGGAGCTAAGCCACACTGCAATCGTGGCCCTTTATGGGGCCTCCTGTGTCTCAGAGCTTTGGAGAACTACACACAAGAGTTTCCTGGCATGAAGAGACAAGGACCCTGCAGGTCCGTAGTCACACAGCCACATTGTGTAAGTAGGTATTAGATTTTGAAGCACAGAAAAAAAAAATGGAAACAAGAAAGACAGTTGCCCTGGAAATGAGGGGCACAGCAGCAGAAAGGCAAGAGGGTGCAAGGACCAACTGGCCTCCCAACCCTCCTCTGGGCACTCGGGACTTACAGTCCTTGTGTAACTACCCCCCACAGTCCTGCTGGACTCACCAGCTTCATGCAGCTGGCCTCCTCCACTAGCTCTGTGAACAAGCTTTTCCATTTCCAAGTCAGGCAAGGGAGGTGGTGGGCTCTATTGCCAGAGAAGCCAGAGCCATGAGTCAGCACCCCTGAGCCCAGGCCAGGCCCTATGACAGTGGGCCTGAGATGAAAGCTGGCCCTGAGGGACAGGGGGACAGACTTAGCCTCAGAGTGTACAAGACCCTAGTCACTAGGGCCCTCTCCAGGCCTGAAGCTGAGTGGAAGGCCCACACAGACAGAGGAAGAGGCTGACATGCAGAAGGCGGGCTGAGGCCCATATTCAGGGAAGCCTGAACAGTGCTCAGCTTCAGCTGACTTCTCCAGCAGCCAGTCTACCAGGAGCCTTATACCAGCTTCTCCTCACTCCAGGACTCACCTCCCAGCCACTCTCTTTCCTGCTGGAACAGCTAGCCCTGGCCTTCAAGGATGCTGAAGCAGTGACACAAAGTGTCCCCTGAGACATTGTTTCAAACGGACTAGCACTGTGTAGCAGTTTCTGCGGTTGTCTGCATTTTCCAGATGAGGTGACTCGCAAAGAAAACAAGCACATTTACCAAGAGCACACAGCTAGCGAGACAGCAGGGTTCAAGCCCAGGTCTCCAAGCCTGTCCCAGGGGGCGGGCGTCCAGAGCCGAGCCCCCTTGCCGCCCCCTTGCCAGCCTTCTCTCCTACTACTAGCCTCATTTCTCACCCAGGAAGCCCCCTGGAGGAAATAACCCTGAGACCTCTCAGTAATAATTCCATCCCGTCACTCATTCTCCAGACCCCAATGCCACAGGAAGCTAAATATTTCACTCCTTCCATACAGTGGCCCCAAAGTAGAAGATAAAGGGAATACATTTCTAAGCTTTCTAGAGAGGCTTTTGGTCCTCTGTGAGGAATTTTCTAGGCAGGAAGTTAGCCCCAAAGCAAACAATAAACCTATCCTTTCCTCAAGAAAAAGACATTGTAGGATTATTCAGAGAGAGAGTTGCGTGTTTGTCCTCACCTCACCCCCACAGAGGAAGAGAGCAGGCACTATCCCGCAGACCAAGTAGGTGGCTCACTAAGAGAGCCTCTGAACTGACTTGAACTGGGTCACGTAAGGGAAAAATACAGGAAATAGTTCCTGACTAGTGTGTAAAGCATCTCTGAAAATGAGAGGTCGCCTGCCCGAAGCCAACGAGGAGAAACGGCTGCACAGAAGTCAGCTGTGCTGCCACGTGATGTTGGAATCAAGTTTTGAAACCCCAGAGTCACATAAAGATTTCCTAAAGGGTGCCAGGCACTTGGGAAGCAGAGACAGGAGGATCTCTGTGAGTTTGAGGCCAACCTGGTTACAAAGTGAGTTCCAGGACAGTCAGGACTGTTACACAGAAAAACAAAAACAAACAAACAAACAAAAACTCCCTGAAAAATAGGGCCTACTTATAGGACGACTTAACCCCAGCGGAGTCCGTGTGGAGACGTCGGCTAGATCCTGGTGGGGATTGTCACAAGGGGTCAGTGAAAGAGGTGTCCTCTCCACTAAGAGGCCTTGAGTAAGAAACTAGAAAAGCCCTCAGCAGTCAACCCACCTTGAGGACTACAAGGGTGACAGTCAGAGAACCTAGAACTGCTTGCGTCTCTATTCCCCCTACTTAGAAGTGCAAGTGGACACATAGTGACGGGGACAGGTGGCTTCCCAAGTGTCCCCTCCCCCATTGCAGGGCAGGCCCAGCTGGAGCAGTAGAAGCCCTTTGACTGGAGCTGGAATGAGGACCTTCAGGTAGACTTCCCACCACCTGGAAGTCATGACCTCAGAGACGCTAAAAAGGCTATGGGGCAGCCATGATTTCATCCAGGGTAAGGAATGGTGGCTGGGAGGCTACTGTGTGAAGAGAACAAGGTTTCCTCTGCGTTTGCTCCTCATTAGTCAGTGGTCGTGACTCATAGGCACCTGCTGTACCTGACTCGGGAACACAGCCATGAATACAGCATTCAGGACTGAGGCCCCAGGTATCCACGAGATGATGACTCACAGGCACCCCTGCCCCGTGACCCCAGTCTCAGAGACACACCCTGGCGGCTAGTCTCACATGTTCCACCTTTTGGGCTCATCCTCCAGGATGTTCATGATCATGTTTCTACTTAAAAGCACCCTCCCGTAGGCTCTCCATCCCTGAGTCCTTTACCCCACATCCCTCATCAGTGTGAACAAAGATTTACTGAGCACCCACTATATGGCAGTACTTACACTAAATAAAGAGGAGGGCGAGCCGGGCGGTGGTGGCGCACGCATTTAATCCCAGCACTCGGGAGGCAGAGACAGGTGGATCTTTGTGAGTTTGAGACCAGCCTAGTCTACAAGAGCTAGTTCCAGGACAGGCTCCAAAACCACAGAGAAACCCTGTCTCGAAAAAACAAAAAAACAAAAAAACAAAAAAAAAAGAGGAGGGTGAAAAGTATCTCAGTTCAGATTCAAGGGAGAGATATGGAGGAAGAAGGGGGAACAGTCATGCAAACCAGGGTCAGACTGTTGCAGAGGAATGTATCAGGACAGCAGGAAAGACAGTAGAGAGCCCAGGATCAGAGATGTCACTCAATAGATGTCAGGCAGCTGGGTATAGAAGATTGGGAGAGTTGAAACATGACAGAAAAGTTGCATGCCTGAACCATGGAGGTGGGAAGGATGCAGGATCAGAAGAGGGCAGTCCCTAAGGTGGCATGAGCCAGGCTCCTTCGCCAGCAGCAGTGCAGCGTAAGCTGGGTTCTATGGAGTGAGGTCAGCCGACGCCTTGGCTCCAGTGTAGTGCTCCTAAAACACCTGGTTTTCTCCTAAAACACCTGTTGCTACATTGCAACATGAAAGATACACGTTCTCCCATTAATATGCCATCAGCCTCCTCTTTGTAAATATTTGCACTGGCTTTATTACATCAAGGTGCATATTTTACTTGTTTTCAACAGTTAATCTCTCAGAGGACTGTGACGCCTCTGCCAGAACCATCAGGAAAAAGGCACTTTGCCCATCCATCCCACCATGACCCAAGCTTCTTCAAGATAACTGACGGGAAAGATTTGAGGTTTTTTTGTTGGCATGGGATGTTTGGGGGTTAGGAGTGTTTTTGGGAGCCTTTTGTTTTGGTTTATGTGTGTGCTCAGGAATCTTTCTGCCCAGCTGTAAACTTTGGCCCAGAGGGAGAAAAAAAAAAAAAAAAAAAAAAAACCCGAGCTGTAGCAAATGAACCAGAAGAGGCAGAGACACAACCGCCCAGGGCTTGCTGTGCAGACTCAGCACCCGGTCCCTGACTGAAGCCCATACAGGGATTGCATTATAGGATGAGTTTGGCTTGTGAAAACAAAAGCACATTCAGTTGCAACATAGAAGATTCCCTGGCACAGAAAAGTTTAGCTCAGCTCTTCACTGTGAGAGCCAACGTTCTGCTGTAGCCCAGTGACTTAGCCCAAAGAGGAGCTAACTGGTCTGGCCTCTGCTCCAACCAGCTGTTGTCCAAAACTAGCTGGCCACTGGGCTCCCCCAGCAATCCCTTAGCAACCTCACCACCTCAGACCACTTTCCTGACAGGACCACAATGAAGGGGAATGGAATGGCCAGAAGGAGGTGCCAAAGATGGGTAATGAGACCTTCAGCCGACCAGCTTCCCCCATCTGTGGAAAAGAGGAAGACAGCTCCTCACCTGTGCGGACCCTGTGGTCCATCACTGCTGCCCTCAGGCTCTGAGCTCAGATGGGGGCGCAAAGCAGAAAGGGGCGTCTTTCACCCAGGAAAGGAGCCACCCCTATGTCACAGATTGACGAAATGGACTGACTGCTCAGACCTTTGTGATTAAAGCCCTGGAACGCTGCAGATCTAGAGCCAAACTGTCCTGGGCAGTTCCCTGGATAGGAATTCATTTCCACCCCTGTGTTGGACTGAACTTTCCTTATGACTGTCATGTAAGCCCTTTGGAAACCTAGTGACAGACACTAGTTCCTACCAACCCAAAGCTAAGCGCACGATCAAATAGCGTCTGAAAGTCACAAGAGATTTGCTGCAGCTCACCTAATGTCCCCCACAGCTCACCTAATGTCCCTCACAGCTCACCTAATGTCCCTCACAGCTCACCTAATGTCCCCCACAGCTCACCTA
>JAQHUG010000465.1:707132-732647 GCA_028555095.1 Dicrostonyx torquatus | reverse complement strand
ACACGCTCATCCCCACCTGCCACCTTCCAATAGTGACCCTCACTAGACCCAGATGTTGGATGACTGACACGCTCATCCCCACCTGCCACCTTCCAGAACTGCAGGCAAACTTTGTCGGTGGCTAGGGATGTAATCATTCATGCTTCCTAATGAAGCGCCCATAAATAACCTAAAAAGATCAGGCTCAAGCCAGGTATAGTGACATGTACCTGTAATCCCAACACTTAGAAGGGAAAGGCAGGGAGATCGAGAATTCAAACAAAGCCAACCTCAACTACATAACAAAGCTAAGGGCTCTGGGGCTACCTGAGACTCTAAATAAAATAAAATAAATAAGAGGGCTGAGTTGGCTGAATGTATAGAGATTCTGTGAGCGGCACCCAGGGAGGACAGGAGTGTGCCTTTCTCCTCCTTACGGGCCTGGCCTTCCGCATCTTTTCCATCCGGCTGACGTTCTGCTTCTTTTCTACATCCCTAGTGAACAGTGCATAAATGGTGTCGCCCTGGCTCTTTGAGCCACTGTAACAAATTAACCAAACTCTGTATCTGCTACAGTGTTTCTCTCTTTTAAAGATTTAAGTTTATTTTTTAATCAGATGTGTTTATTTGTTGGAGGAAAAATATGTGCAATTGAGTGCATGTGCACGCAGTGGCCAGAAGGGGGCATCAGATCCCTTGGATCTGGAGCTCAGGCTGTTGCAAGCTGCTCCCTGTGGGTGCTGGAGACCCAGTTCCAGGCCTCTGCTGTGCATCTCTCGGAGCCTGTTTCTCTTTTTTATTATATTCTGTTTATTTATTTCTGTGTGCACATACCTGCGTGCACTCTCCTTCCACCACGTGGATCCTAGGATCCTAGGAATTTAACGCAGGTCAGCAGGCTAGACAGCAAATACCTTTACCCACTGAGCCATCTCAACCAAATAAATGTGTGTTTCTTAACCTGGGCGTTTTGTGTTGCAATATTTATATTTTAGGTGTCATCTAATAGCTGTTTATATATTAAATGTAGAACATTTAAGAGAAAGATATGAGAAAAATAGTGAAATTAAATCTGGAAGCAGTAGGGAAAGGCGGGAATGAGCTGGCCTGGAGTCAAGAGAGCTCAGCCCCTCCCAAAACTCCTTCTGCCCCACCTTGGTCCTGTCGCTGGTCCTTACTTTCGAATGGGGTTAGTAACACACACCACACACAGTTCTGGAGATGGGACCACAGCGGGTAGAGTGACACCTTGTACAAACGTGAGCGTTGTAGGACACCAACACTGCGGGAAGTGCCGCGGCTTTCCTGCCGGTCTCCACCATGATTGACAGAGGACAGATAATGCGGCCCAAGTCAGTCTCATCCCAAACTCCAACCTGGGGGGCAGCCCAGTTTATGGAAACAGATTCTGCTGTTCCAGCTTCAAGGGTGTAAGGATGACTAGATTATAGCATTACTGCTACGATCGAAGGGGAAGGAAAGAACAGAGCCTTGGCCACCGCCACCGGAAGAGGGGTAGCAGAACCACTCCCTCCGACCAACCTTCCCGAGTCTTGGGGCATCTGTGAGGAAGGAATCCGCTGCCAAGTCCCCCGCTCCAGCCCCTTCCTAGGAACTGAGACCATGTCCAAGGGCCAACTTGAAATCTTCTAGACGAATGAAAGTAGTTGGTCTAAGCAGGGCAGCGGTGGCGCACGCCTTTAATCCCAGTACTCAGGAGGCAGAGGCAAGAGATTCTCTGTGAGTTCAAGGCCAGCCTGGTCTACAGATCTAGTTCCAGGACAGGCTCCAAAGCTACAGAGAAACCTTGTCTTGGGAAAAAAAATATAAAAAAATTAAAATTTTTAAAAATTTTTAAAAAACAAGAAAAAGAAAGTAGTCAGTCTACATCTGACCGCACCCAATTCTACTCCCCGCCTGCCGCACTCACCAAAATTTCCCCGCGTAAATACCTCTTCACGTCTCAATTTCAAACTGCATCCCCAATACAGACAAAAGTTTTGTTATTTGTTTTATTTTGCTTTGTTTTTTTTAAGCCCCTCTCCTTTTTTTTTTTATTAATACTGGATCTCACTATGTAGCCCTGACTGGCCTGCTATTCGCTCTGAAGACCAAGCTAGCCCTGAACTCAGCAGCAATTCGTCTGTCTCTGGCATTAAAGAGGTGCCACCACACCCAGGGAGGTGAAGTCTTATTTAGCAAAAGGACTCTGCACTTTCTCTTCCTCTCTAGCTTTGAGACACACACACACACACACACACACACACACACACACAGAGTAGAGAGCCTGTCGGCCTCCTGAGGAACCAAGCATCTTCCACCACCAGCCTCTGAACCCCAAGACAACTTCCCCTCCAGGAGCCTCGCTGGCTGTCTCCGTCTTCTAACCTGGGAAGGGATCTGAAGAAACAGCCTCGGATTCCCGTTTTTTGCAGAAACCGTCTCTTCCTTGACTTGCTTGTAACAAATGTGCCTCGGATGAAATCGATTGCTAGAAGCTAAACCATGCTCCCACCTTGGCGTTCCCTGAGTAACTAATTCTGTCTCCCCTCGAACAGCCCAGTCTTGCTAAGTTTTGGCTCCCATCCCTTGCCTCATCTCCCTTGCTTCTTCCTCAGGGGCTCAAATAGCAACTAGATTTTTCTCCCGCTCCCCACCAAACTCCTTTTCCCCTTTTCTGGGTGCCCCCTTCCCAGTCTCCACCCCAAATCAGCTTCCCTATCGGCAACCTGTTCTCTGTCCACAAGAGGGCGATCACTCCGCACTCCAAAGAGTCAACAACTGGGTGTGGGCAAAGACCTAAGGCGTACTTTTCCAGAGCCACCGAATAGAGCCAACGCTGAGCAGCGTAGGGGGAGCTCTGCCCTGGGACCCTCTTGCTGCCTAACAGTGCGGTGAGACCAGGAGGCTACTAGAGAAGGAAGGCTTTCAAGAAATGTCACTGAATGCAAGGAAAGTCCACTTAATGCCATATGGTTGACTGGAGAAGGTGGGAGATAAGAAGAGAAACCGCCTATGATCTCCACATGAAATTAAGATCTTTTCCCCTCAGGTTTTGGCCAAGATGTTGGTTGGCCAACTTGGATTAGGCCTTGTGGGGAGGAATATCAGCAAATACTGTCTCCGTGACACCCAGACACATCACAGATTTTCCCCTCCTATGATTTAAGTCTTAATGTACACAGTAGACACTAACTCTGATGGGGATTGAGGGCTCAACTGGATTCCAGGGGAGTGGCCCCATGAGTCATTCTGCTGGGACAGGCTGGGTCAATATTGGCAGAAAGGCCTGAAGCTGCATCTGGCGTGTCTAAGGACCCCAACTCTGCCCTCTTTGTGAGCACCTCATGAGTCACACGTTCATGGAGCTGCCAGCTCCTCGGGTCACCACCCAACAAAAAGGGCCCTGCAAGTGAAAGTAGGGACAAACTCCTAAAGTGTGTCTCACCTCCAACACGGGCAGTCTGCAGAAAACTCAGTCATCCTGTGTCCTTGGTCACCCCAGGCATCCCAGGTGTGCCCTTCCCTCACATACACCACACAAACACACAGTGAAAAGGTGGATTGCCCAGCATCAGGGCCCATCTAGGACTCCCCACTAACCACACCCAGACCAAAGCCTGTCTTCCAGGAGACGACTGGGAGTATTGTTGCCCTGCTTCTAGTGGTCCCTAACTCCATGACACACCCCAGATCCTCTCTTCTGGAAATGATTGAGCCTTTGTTTAAGGTGGCTTTTCCTAGAGGGGCCATCTTTTCAGTACCCATAAAGGCTCCTAGTGAGCTAACAGGCCTTTTCTGGGTAGGTCATTAACTGACTAAGCTGGCCCATGGTAAGCCCCCAGCAGCAAGCCAGGAAGCAACTAGAAATCAGTGGGGAGCCAGAACACATGAGTAGACATTAGAAAAACAAATATTTATTGTACAAGTACCCACCACTGGATTGACTGAGATAGACCTCCAGAGGGCATCTCTGCCTTCCCATTTTATTTGAGAGCTTCATTGTAGATCATAGCCAAGGCCCCCAGGAAGGTGACATACTCCTGGAAGTTTACTTCCTGATCCTTGTTGCGGTCCAGGTCATCCATCAGCCTTGCGATCTCAGCATCCTGCAGCTTCTAATACATTAGAAGGAGAAATCCGTGTTCAGTGGTGCCCAGTGCCCTAGACTCCTTACCCCTTCCCTGGAAGCCCTAGCTCAGGCAAGTGTTTCTGTTCATTGTCACCACCCATGGGCCTTCAGCTTGAGTTTACCTCGAGCTAATTCTCCTCAGCCCCTGCTCCTCCCTCAGGGGATAGAACAGCAGGCAGGGAGCAGCAGGCTTCCCTTCAAGGGAAAAAGGAAGTGTGTGCAAATGACTAGCGTGGATAGAGGTGGGAGGAGGGACCCCGCAGGGGCTACTCACAGAGCCAACGGTGAGCTCCTTCTGGATCAGCTCCTTCAGCTCCTTCTTGCTCAACGTATGCTTGTCACCTTCCTTGCCAGAGTACTTGTGGAAGATGGCCACGAGAAGGCCAATGGCCTGATCCAGGGGGCATGCCATAATTGACCACTGGACTCTAAGCTGTTTGACAAAGAGGCTAGTCAGTACCGCTGCTTCTCTCACCATCCTCTAAGCCTGGTGACTACCTGACTACCTGCCTGAACCAGCTAGCCTCAGGCCAATACAGGTGGCAGACGAGTGCAACGGGGGGCTTAGGGGTGTAAGGGTGGAACCGGCTTTGAGGTGTCTGAACACAGTCCTCCGGCGCTTCCAGGAGAGCTGGAGAATATGACTGAGCAGAGGAAGGGATGGAGGATGCCCCTGGGCATCTCCTGACAGGGCCACACACTGCAACGACAATGACACACCCAGGGCAAACCCTCCTGCACCCCAGAAGAGCAGTGTCAAGGAGCCGCCCAAAGGGATGCCTTAGCCTTGGGGCTTGTCTGGCACAACCCAGCTAGCTGATCCTGGCTTTCCCTGGCTCCCCCAGACTCGGCAGACTTAGATCCCAACGCAGACCACCCGCGGAGCCCGTAGTGGCTGGCTATGGCCGGAAGTGGCTTGACACCCAGCCCAGGAGCAGGCCGACCCTAGAAGAACCTAGGGCTGCCCCAGAGAGAGCTCACCGCACCGTAGACAGCGAAAAGCCAAAGGAGTGGCCGAGAGGGGGATGGACTGTGTCGCAGTCCGGCTGGCCTTATAGCGGCCAGCATCCGGGAGGCGCGCTCAAGGAGTGCTGGCCCGCCCCGAGCCCCACCCTGTGCCTGAGGCCAGCAGAACACACCCACCAGTCCCCCTCAGTTTTCCACGCCTCTACCCGGACTGGGAGCGGCAAGAGGGAGCCTAGTGACCCTGTTCCAAGAGACCAGCTCAAACCGGAGACATCGAGTTTTTCCTAATTTCCATAGTTCAGTTTGCCCTTCTGGCACGTGACTTGTGACTCTGGCATGTATGCTGGGCCTTTTGCCAGCCAGAACACAATGCGTCCCTAAAGTTAGCATCAGCGTGAGAGGGAGTAGAAACCTCACTGAGGCTGTCGCCCTCTAGTGACAAGGTCAACTCCAGGTGAAGGAGGGGAAGCAGCCAGGGGTCTACTAGACTAAGACCGGCTTTCTCAAAGTCATGTGGACAGTCAAGGGGGACACCCTAGAGCAGTGGTTCTCAACCTTCCTACTGCTGCGACCGTTTAATGCAGTTCCTCATGTTATGGTGACCCCTCAATCACAAAATTATCTTTGCTGCTGCTTCATAACTGTAATTTTGCTACTGTTACGAATCGTAATGTAAATATGTGTGCTTTCTGATAGTTTAAGGGGATATAGTTTAAGGGGATATAGTTGATCCATGAGGCAGAATTTTGAGCCAACTTGGGCTCAGGAAAAGGGGAGGGACACAGTAGAGGATTTCAGCCACCATCCCCCACCAATAGTTAATTTCTGTCTCACACACTTCCTCGTGCTCACTGCCGGGAATGTCACCCTTAGAGCAGCTTGTGCATTAACGTGTGCACAATGGAGCCAAGCCCAGGAGCATACTGAGCTACTCATCTTAAGTGAAAAGTTTAAACATTTTTTCCTGAAAGCAAGTCTTGAGAAGAGGAAGCTGCGGGGAGGGGGGGGGGATAGCCTCCTGAAGTTGCTCAGTGGGAAGGGTGCTAAGTCCCTGCCTCCACTTTTACTAGGGCTGCTAGCATGGCCTCCTCAAGCTGACCGGCTGGCTCATCACTGCTGCAACAGCCGCAGACCAGCAGGGGCCATCACTCTGGCCTCCTTGCTCCTAAGTACTTTTTCTGGTCCCCTGCATCTTTGCTGCCTGGGGAAGCATGCGAATGACTGGGTCAGCTTTGTTATCTGATACTGTAGAACAAAGCCAGGACAAGGACCAGCAGTGGAGTGGGGTGAAAGCCCCCAACACACACACACTAAAGGCCACCTATGTGTGACCTGGGGCTGAATGGCTCAAAATTTCCGTTCTCCCCTGCCTCAGCCAGGGAAACAAATCACTTCAAGACTGACACATGAAAAGGGGAAAAGGCTTTATTTCTCTACAGGAGAATCCACCTGTGAGAAGGAGAAGGGCCAGGGCACAAGAGGGGCAGTTAAAGAGGCTGCAGGGACAGAGGGTAGAGAGGAGCCTGGTTACTTGTCCTCTAGGAAGAAGTCATTGTAGGCCATGCACAGGGTGGTGAGGAACACAGCGTACTCCTTGAAGTCAATCTCCTGGTCACTGTTCTTGTCCAGGCTCTTCATCAGGTTATCGATGCTGCTCTCCTTCATCTTCTGTAAGGGCCCAGGGGGCGGACACTGCTCAGCGGCTCTGCCCCAACCCACACCCTACCACAGGACCTGACACCAAATAGGGGGCCTCACCTGAGGGCTGATTCCAAAGGCTATTCTAGCCTTTGCCCCTGGGACATCCTCCCATCCAAAGAAATTAGAATCATAATTCATATCAATACCTACTAAAAGCAGCTTGAGTCCTGGCTCCATAGCCCTGAGCCTCATCCAAGTCCTAGACTTAGCCTGTCCATATTGTAAGGCCAAGCTGGGAAAGAACCCAGATGTCACTATATTTTTCTCTGTAGATCAATACAATGGAGTTGAAAAGCCAGCATGTCCCCAGCCCCAACCTGGCACCAGATGTCCTCTCAGTTTGGTCCCTGCACCCTGGATCCTCTAGTTTAAGACAGAGCCTTAGGGTGGAACAAGGAAATGGAAGTAAGCAGACCCTGCTCTCCCTTGGTTGCAGTCAGTTCCAGGTCTCCCTTGGATACAGGATGTTGATTCCCAGGATGCTGGAAACATGATCCTGGTCCCCAGATTAGGCTCCTCCCCTGGGGCCCTGACCCCTAGTAATTAGTACCTGATGGACCAACTACCCTTCCCTCTACCTTCATTAAATCCAGGATAGCTGAGAGGTTCCTGGTATTGAATATGTATATGCCAGACCAGGCATGGTGGCACTCAGGAAGCAGAGGCAGGTGGATCTCTGAGAACTGGAGGCCAGCCTGGTCAAGAACAGCAGAACGAGTTCCAGGACAACAAAGGCTACACAGAGAAACCTTCTCTCAAAAAGAAAAGAAAATGTATATACCATGGTAAACCTCACATGCCTTGGGGAAGCCACACATAGGCCTAGGGAAAGTGGCACCTGCTTCACCCCTGCCCGTGGACATACTCCAGGAACCTTCTCCCTAGGGAACAACGGGATTCTGAACTTTATTGTAAAGATACACAGGAATTTAGTGCAGGGACCTGGCCTGGAATTCCAGCTCAGCCTCAGCGGACCAGTTCTCAACATATTGAAGCTCAGTAACTCTATCTCACAGGCCTTCAGGTTAGCCAGCCGCCACTCCTATCATGTCCACGGAGTTGGAATCAATGCTCTCTCCTTCCTACCCCATGTTCATAAATTAACCTGTTAGTTTACTGGACAATATCACTTAGGACCTTGGCTGTGTCAGGCACAGAGGAGAATCGAGAAGGATTCCAATCCTTGAACTGTGCACAGCAAAATCTGGCACCCCACATCTCTCAGAGCCCCAAGATCCCTAACACAGGCTATGGAAGCCATCATCAGATCTCCCACAGGCAGTGGTGTACCCCAGACTCACGCCTTTGCCTCCTTTCCAGCACAGAGGGCTAGAGCCTCAGTAGCCAGAGATGCCCACCTCTTCCTCTGTCTTGGCCCCTTGCTTAGGCTAGAGTGCCCTGCAGTGGGTAGGCATCCCCTGGACGAGTGCTCAGAACGTGTAGTGGAGCACATGAGAACGGCCACCTACCTCTCCGAGACTCAACTCTGCCTTGATCAGTTCCTTCAGCTCTTTCCTGCTCAGGGTCAGCTTGCTACCCTCTCTTCCTGAATATTTATGGAAAGTGGTGACCATGGTGGTCAGGGCCTTCTCAAGAGGAGTCTCCATCACGGTGCGCACTCTGGAGTGGGAGAGGAGACAATCACGGCCCTGGAGAAGCTAGACTTGCTCCAGTCATAACCAAAAGCCCTCTTGCAAACCACCATTGACAGGAGCCCACAGTGAGACCAAACTCCACCAACAAGAAGATCCCTGTATATACAGACAGCTTGTAATAAGAGCCATGATAAATTCCTGAGACAGCCGAAGCACTGAGGATGTCCAGCCCCAAAGAGTCTGTGGGCTTCCCTGATCAAGATGGCATAGGTCAACCTTTTCAAAGAACTGCCACAGCAGATGAAGGAGTCGGGACTTTTCTCTTCCCCCTGCAGTTTAGGCTCTGCCTTTCCAGCCTGTGAGTCACTAGAAATGGAGTATCTCACTGTGGTGGGGAGGGGGAGCAAAAAGGAGTCCAGGGGCCAGAGGGGATTGGGGCTGAAAGTGGGAGATAAGATCTCAGCAGGAAGCAGGGGAGAGGTGGCTGGACTTGCCCAGTAACCTGCAGTCTGGCACTAGCCCAGAGAGCTTCCCCCACAGCCTGACAAGGGCTCTAGAGGTTGGGTGTGAATGATGGCCTCGACTCTGTCAGCACAGCCACTCCACCAAGAGAGCAGGCAGCTAAAGCTGTGGGACTTGGACTTAAAAACCACTTCCCCTTTAAGAGGAAAGAAACAGAACTGGAGGCTTCTGTAGATTCTTCGGAACCCTGGGCTGACTAGGAGGGTGGGGAGAAACTGCTGACTCCTACCTCCAAACTCAAGAAGTTCTTGAACTGGACTGAACCCATCATTCCTCCCACCTCATGGAGGCTCAGTCAGACCACAGTTCAAGACAAGGAAGGGACTCAGAGCATCTGCTGAGACTGGGAGCACAGGCTACTCCCCCACCCTGCCTTCCTCCCTCCTCAGTGTCTCACTAAGTAGTCATCTAAGATGACTACTCTCAAACTCATGATCCTCCTGCCTCAGCTTTCTTGCTCCTCAGGTTGGGTTCTCAGCAAATCCTTGCAGTCGCAGTTCCAAGCATCTGCCCTCCTCCCTGAGCACTCTCCCACTTGCAAGGCCAGGCCTTCCTTCTGGAGGTTTCCATGTCTTGTCACGCTCTCGCTTGCCCAGGCTGGCCCAGCAGAAACGAAGGAGGTCTTCTGGGGGAAGGACTCACCAAGGCAGAGAGAACCCGGGGAATCTAGGCTGCAGCCACAGCCTTCCTACCAGGGCTCTCGGCTTTTATTCCCTTGTCCCCAGTGCCCAGGAGAAGCAGGAGGGCGGGGCCAATGAGAAGGGATCCAAGATGTGAGGGATCCAGAAAAGGTCGAAGGAAATCTTCTCTGGAAATTTTGACTTGCTGTTTACAAACAGAGCTGGAGGTGGCCCATGAAGGTCACCATGACGAAAACACTTTCCATACCAGAATCCATTTTTCCTACTAAACCTGGTGAAGCAATGGGCCGGAAAAGCTAAACTAGGCTCTCCAGAAAAGGAACAGTAGGAAGTGTGGACCAAACACAGGGTGTATCTCCCCATATACTAGGCTGCTCTCCGCAGTGAAATCCTCCAGCTCCAATCTATTCCAAGAGCAGAAAGGACCCATCTTGGGAGGGGCAAGTGAAGGAAGGTATTTCCTGCCAAGGACAGTCAGCTAAAACCACTAGCTGACATGAAGTAAGAGATGGGAGGTAATCGTTGGAGACTCCTAAATTGAAGGACTAAGAATCCAGGGTTGAAGAAGAGGTTCAAAGGAAGGCTCAGGACTGGATTGAGACTGAGGGAGAGGCTCGGGGGTAAGGTGTAGTCAGGGATGGCATAGCTTTTGAGGCGTGTTTCCTGTATTCTAAGAACAGAACTTGGTTAGGGGCACAGCCCCTCAGCCGGCTGAAGTCCCACTCTAGCCTGCCTACATCCTCCCCACTGCCCCCTTTGGCATCCCACCACACCTATCACACTAGTGATACAGTTGGGACTTGTCTCCAGGCAACGGCAGTTTCCAAAAGTAGAGAGTGATGCAGGAGGAAGCTCCAGAGAGCACTCTCCCATGGAAGATGGGCAGATTGACTGGGAGTGCAAAAAAGAGAAGACGGGCTTAGCCTGGACCTAAGTCTCTATGGTCGAACTCCGGGGGGACATCTGAGTCACCTACCCAGTCCTCTGAGGCTGGAGAGGAAAACACAGTACAGTGATCAGGGAAGGCTGAGAAGCAAATCTGCCAGCCTTGGGACAGCTGTCACCATTCACCCAGGCAAGGGCTTGGCATCTAATCTCAGTCCCCAGTCTCTGCACTCTGAAACCATTGGCCTCAAGCCTACTTTGAGGGGAATCAACATTTGCCTCATGTTCTAGCCTTGAGGGAATGAGGAGTCGGGGATTTTGGTTTTCTTTATCAGATAATACGGCCAAAATTGCATCTCTAAAACTATGGTCATCTCCCCATCAACACCTTCACTGTCACCTAGCCACTACCTATACCCCACTTATTCACACTGAGGTCCCTTGCTCTTCACTTTTTTTTTTTTAAATTTTTATTTTTGTTTTTTCAAGACAGGGTTTCTCTGTAGCTTTGGAGCCTGTCCTGGAACTAGCTCTTGTAGACCAGGCTGGTCTCGAACTCACAGAGATCCGCCTGCCTCTGCCTCCCGAGTGCTGGGATTAAAGACGTGCGCCACCACCGCCCGGCTCCCTTGCTCTTCTCTAAGCAACATGATTCTTAATAATAGTAGTTTCTTGTCCCATGGTCCTTTGAGAGCAGAGGCAGTTTGTGAGAGAATGGCTATCTCAGTCAGCCATGGTAGCATACATCTCTAATCCCAGAATTTAGGAGGGTCAGAAGTTCAAAGCTAGCTTTGGCTACAGGAGTGAGACCTCTTCTCAAAGAGAGAGGGGGCTGTTATGCTACCAAAAATGACCCCTCTATGCTGCCCTTCCTTATCCAGTCATGGACAGAGAAGGATTAACCCACTCTTTGAAACCAATGAGCTGGAGTGGGTAGCAGGGCAGGACCTGGTCTACAAATGTCAGGGATGGGTGCCACCTCCCCATCATTCTCTGGCTTCAGGACTCCCTCCCTGTGACTCAGGCCCCTTGTCTTCCCTCCAGACTCCAAGCAACAACAGATGTGACCTTCAATTCCATCCCAACTTCAGTTTGATCCCAGAGGCAGTTCTAGAGAGAGGGAGGAGGGTGGTGTGCTGGCTAACTTCCCACATCTGGAGCCTTTTAAGCCAAGGCTCTGGTGGCTCCTGCCTTAAGTGTTCCCAGAGTTTGCTTTGTTGCACATATGTTCACACACGCATGCGCGCATGCACACACATAGACACACACACACACACACTTGCATGCATGTGAAGTCAGCCACTCTACCCTCCCCAACCTTTTCTAGTTTTATCCCTACCAAGCTCCAGCTCAACTCCCAGCAGTCCCCACCACCACCCTGGGACGTACCCTCCCTCAGCCCTCCATCTCCAGTCTCTTCAGCACCTGCTCATAGTTTCAAAACTCTTTATTAAAGTTGTTCAGCATCGTGCACAGAAGAAGCCAGAGTAAGGCACTATGCTCCGAGCCACGGGAAGAGGCCCCCTGGCAGACCACACCCCCACACCTCATCTGAGGAGCCTTCACTTCTTCCGGGGCTGTTTATCTGGGCAGCCTTCAAAGAATTCATTGCACATCATGGCGATGCAGGAGAGGAAGATGCAGTACTCCTGAAAGTCTATCTCGTTATCCCTGTTGCTGTCCAGGTTGCTCATCAGCTTCTGGAATCCAGCTTCATCTGTCCTTTTCTGGAGGTAGAAGAGGCACAGTTAGAAGCCAAACCCAAGCTAGATCTCTGCCTCCAGCCAGGAGCTCAGGAAAGTCCCCGGGGCCTCCTTGGCTTTGGGGCTAAGCTATGTAGAGGAGGAGGATGCTGGGATAAGTGCTTGGAATCACTGGGAAAGGGTAGGACCACACTTTCCCCATGCCATTAGCAACAGCCATGAGAGAGATGCATCAGCTAACGTGAGGTGTTAGGAAGAGAGGACCTGCAGGTGTCTGTGGCCTCCACAGTAGCGTCTACTGAGGGCTAGTGAGATGGCTCACGGTGGTTCTACTCGAGCAAGCTCTCTGGCCTCCGTCTCCCCACCCTAGAGATACGTGCCAGCTGTAGCTAGGCACCGCATCACGGCTAGCACCCGCCAGAGCCCCATCCTCGGACCCACTCACCCCCAGGAAGCTGGGCAGCTCCCTGGTCAGCAGCTCCTTCAGCTCGGACTTGTTAAGCTTGAACTTATCGCCCTCTTTGCCCGAATATTTGTGAAAGGTGGACACCATCGTGTCCAGGGCCTGTTCCAAGGGGTATGCCATGGCGTCAATTGAGACCTAGGGGCAGGAGACACAAAGGCAGCCTTCGCCGACCCACACCAACAGTGTATCAAGAACTGGCTATGTGGCGCTGCACGTCACCCAAGTTATAGACGTATTCTGCCCCCATTTTAAGTGCTCCATTCCATCCTGCCCCCTGAAAGTACTTCAGGGGACTGTCCTCACTCCCAGGGGACCCACTGATGGCCGTGTATGCTCTGGGCCCTGAAACATGCAGAGCCTACCACACAAGCTCTCAAGATTCGTGCCATCAGCTTTTGGGGCCTCCCTCGGGCCTGGCCTCAACACAAGAGTTTCCATCCCTCACTGAGCTCATTCACTCCCACAGCTCAACCACAAGCACCAGGCTCTGACCATTCTTCTCTCCCTCCAGCACTGGGCGTGGCTGCTGGCTGCCTGCCCAGGGACCTACAGCGGGGGGGAGGGGGGGGGCAGCTGCCTGGTGACCAGCTTAGGGAGGAGTGAGCTGAGGTGGCAAAGGCAGGGGCACAAGGGGAAGGGGGAAAGCGGGTTTTCTTCACCTGGGGTGCTATATGTCTATAGGGCACTAATATGAACACAAACACACTCTGAAGATAAAAGCCTACAGGTGGGTGCTGGAGAGGTGGCTTAATGGGGAGAGGTGCTGGGCACCATTTGATGAGCTGAGTTTGATGCCCAGAGCCCACATGGTGGAAGGAGCAGACTGACTCCCACAAGTACACCTGGGCATGAGACCCCATCCCCAACCCTTGCACACATGAACACAAATAAATAACTGCAATTTAAAAGTAAAGAAAACAGCCTACAGGTCCTTTACTTTGCTTCCTTCACCTGCTTCCTGCACACGCTGACTTGAATGGCCCAGCAAACACCGGTCAACGAACCTATGACATCTCCCAAACATGGACAGACACTGTAGTAACAACACAGGTAAGCCTCAGCAGCTCAGAAACTCTTGAGAGCTCAAATGCCATCTATACACTTTCTCTCTCTCTTTTTATTTTGTTTTGTTTTCATTCTTGTGCAACACACACACACACACACAACATGGACAGACACTGTAGTAACAACACAGGTAAGCCTCAGCAGCTCAGAAACTCTTGAGAGCTCAAATGCCATCTATACACTTTCTCTCTCTCTTTTTATTTTGTTTTGTTTTCATTCTTGTGCAACACACACACACACACACACACGCCTCCACATCAGAATCTCTCATCTGGATCTATTAAAAACATCTGTCTCCCCAGAAGCCTCCCTTTCTCCTGTCCCAGCCTCTGCCTCTGCCACCGCTAACACTATCAGACTAACACAACTCACCAGACCCAGAGAGAGGAAGTGATGAACAGAGAGGTTTGGGGAGAGCCCAAATGTCTGCCCTATTTATACACAGCCAGGCCCTGCCCATGCAGGGGATGGGGGGAGCATGGATACCAGGCTTCTGCTGTTGGTTGGTGTAGTAAATGTCACAACCCCCTCCACAGCCCAGCCTGGAAGCCAAGTTTCCTGTTCCCCAGCAGGCACAGGCAAGCAGTGAGAGAGCCCCCATGGGCACAAGAGATCGGAATGGTGTTGATCCCTCCCTGTAACCTCAGCTCAGCCAAAGTTTTAGGAAACTTTGAGACGGGGCAACCTGGGCATGGGACATGGGCCACAGGAAAGGAGATGGAGAAGTGATGGGCAAGAGGTGGGAAACTGCCCTGAAAATGTGTGGCCCCTGAGTGAGGAGGTGACCCCAGCCAGCGGGACAGTCAACCTTTCTCTCCAGCCTAAACAGCTCTCTGTCACCATCAGTAAGACCCAGGGTGAAGACTGGCAAGTCAGGAGGGGCCTAGGGACTACCCCAGGTCTGAAGTGGGAAAGATGCCTAGGAGGCCGTGATGGAGTTAGTAGTGAGCTTTATGAATGGGTAGAAGGTCCAGTGTGGGTGTCAGGGATGATGGGAGCATTCAGGGTTGAACACTCAACTTGGAGAAGAGAGTTAGAGGGAACTTAGGTAAAATGGGGAGTCAGGATTAATCTCTAAGGATGGGTACAGACATGGGGATTGAGTGAGGGTCAACATGGGGATTTGGGGGCCTAGGGACTGTGGTTTTAGAGATGGGAACTGACTCAAAGTATTCCCTCCCCCTCCAATAAATACAAAGCCTCTCTGCCTGGTTGGGAGGTCCTAATCCTATTACTGCTGCTCTCTGGTCTCCTACAGCTACAGCCACAGCCACACCCTCCTCCCAAGGAACCTCCTGCCCCGCTAAAAAAGCCCAAGGCCAGGGCTTCCACCTCAAGATGGGGAACAGAGAGATGGAGACAATGATCCCCCAGTCTCAGCTGATGGGAGCCTGTAAAGGCCACACCTCCTATTGAACACCGAGACTTGCGCATTCCTTTGGAGTCCCTGCCTTCAACCTCCTTCCTCCAGTTATAAGAAACATAGAGGAATAAAGATTCCCAAGGACCCAGACCCAAAGTCCAATGTGTCCCATCAGAAGAACCAAACCAAGCCAAGCTGACATTTCTTTATTGGGAGTTGAGCAGGCCCCTGCCACAGCAGTCCCAATTGTGTGCACATGACTGAGCCTCCAAAGCGTGAGCACAGATGTTGTCCCTTCCACAAAGCCAGCAAAAGCTGGCTACTGTTCCAGCCCTCACTGCCTTGACATCCCTAGGAAATCTGCTAAAGTTCGTGAGTAGCCAGGGTTAGCCCATCAGGGACCTGGCAAGTCCACATTGAAAGGGGTACCCCAAAGAGGGTAGAAGGGTGTGGCTACACACCCAGGATCACCTCAGGGACAGCGATGGAGCACTGGAGCAGACCCTGTCCTTCCAGGATCAGGGCTACTGGGGACAAGGGGGCTCAGGGGGGCAGTCTTTGAAGTACTCATGGCAGTAGAGACAGAGGCTGGCAAGCGAACGCACGTACTCGCTGAAGTCCACCTCACAGTCCTTGTTGGTATCCAGAAGGCTCATGAATTTATTGTAGTCACACTCCCGGAACTCACTCTGTGGAAGATGAGAAGGGTTGTTCAGGAAGTGAGGAACATAAGCAAGTTCCCACACCACTCTCCTCCAAAGGGTGGGCCTCCTCCACTCCAACCCACTTGCTCCTTGCCTGGCAAGCATTACCCACAGCACAGGAGGAGTGCCTGTTACCCTACTTTACTTCCTATTTTGCTAAGCCTTGTCAGCTCACTTCCTTGTGTCCCCTCCCCACAGTCTGGTCTCTCCCTCTTGCTGCCCTATGTTGGTGTTTGACCCCAGGCCGTTCTTTGCAGAGTCCCAGTGGTACCTTCCACTAGGGGGAAGAGGTTCGAGGGTGCTCACCGGTGTCCAAGTGGGCAGCTCCTTCTGCAGCAGCTCCTTGAGCTCTGACTGGCAGATCTTGTGCTTGTCCCCGCAGCGCCCAGCATACTCCTGGAAGGTGCACACAATGGCAGCTACTGCCTGTTCCAGGGGCCGGGTCATCCTCACTGTCACAAAAAAAAGGTGTGACTCACAAGGAGAGCCAGGCCAGGCTTCTCCCTCAGAGTTTCCTTAGAGCTAAGTCCAGACCTGTCAATCTCCACCATGCTGAAGCTCCCCTTCCTTTGAGCAACCCTCCTTGACAACTACTTACACACACACACACACACACACACACACACACCACACATACACACGCGCACACACACACACACACATGTGCACATGCACACACACACCGATTCGCCTCCCCATTGTGCCTGTTGTGGTTTTTCTGGACAGAAGTTTCATTTCCCCAACATTACCATAAGTTCCTCAGGAGCAGAATATCCCACCCCCATCACCTGCACCCCTCACTGTGAGTCTCCCGAAGGACTCTGATTCCCTCCAGTCCTTTCTCACCCCAACTCCTGAGAACTCTGTCTCCCATAGGACACCGTTTCACATGATGCAGCCCCTGGTCCTAGAAGTCTCTGCCCCTTGGGGACCTGGAGTTCCATTCTGTAAGAGCTTGCTCAGGAAGCCCTGCCCAGTGCTTCCTTGCCCTGGTGAGGCTAGTGCCAGAAGGCTAGTGCCAGCAGGCTAGTGCCAGCAGGGATGTGAGCTTAAGGGCATCCCCTCCCACCTTGCTATGCCTCCTTCCCTGACCCAAAAAAGCTGCAGCTGGGAACCCTCATCCTCTCGCTCACTCTGCAGCCCTGGGTGAACTGTTTCTCTCTGGGCCTCAACTGTCTTTTCCTGTAAAGTAGGTGAATTCAGCCTTACAGGCCTAGTCAGAAACGTGGACGGGGGTCTCTGCGGAGTCCATCGGCTCATAATCTGCTCGTCTATGACATGCCCTATCTTCTAGCCATCCTCCCTTCCCCTGGCAGGGGCGGAGGGGTGGGAGTCTTAAGACAGAAGGCTTTGAGAAGAGTCCTCCCCACTCTGATGGACAGAAAGTACTTCCAAAGAGCCCTCCCCCACCCCATTTCTGTTGTCCCCCTCCACTGCCCATCCAGCCTAGGCAAACCCTGGGCAGGCAGAGAAGCGATAGAGTTGTTTCCATGTGAGCCCAATGACTGACTCTTGACTCCCCCAGGGGACTGGAGTCCTGCAACACAGGGCAGCCAGAGCCGAGACTCTTCTTAGGGAATTCCCTCTGCGAGGAGCAAATGGTCCACAAGGAGATAGAGGGGTGGGAGCTGAAGTTGGAAGCATTGCTGGGGTCTACTTCAGCCCAGGACTAAAACAAGATCTACATTCCCAAGAGAGGAAAGGGCCATGGTCCCAGGAGCTCAGCACCTCAGAGCCCTTCTGAGCTCCGGCAGCCTGCCTGGCGCCACTTCAGTTACTATTTCAGAAGCTCAGGGCTTGAAGACTCACAGGAATCCTCTCCTCACTGGCAGCCCTGGCCTGTCCCAACTCATCCCCAAGAATGAAGCAAAGCGGCAAGGAGCTCACTAAAGGGCTGCACCAGAACCACAGATGCCCAAGGTCCCCACATCAGCACCAAACCATGGCTGGGCACACTCCCCAGGCCAAACTTCCTATCGGCCCCTTAGTGTTCAAGGGAACCTCTGAGTCCACCATATCCGACTTCTCTCACCCCGTCACCCGCTAACGCAACCTTTCTGCTCCCACACCCGGACCACGAATCCAGGAACAGGGCAGCTGTTGAGGGGTTCCTGAGCTGCCCCAACACCCAGCCCCGCGGTCCCGAGCAGCCACACTCACCGCTGCTGCTGGCGTTTCAGCTGTAGGAGCCTAACAGCTGGGTGTCCCTATTTGTAGCCTGTAGAGATGAAGGGAGCAATTATACGGACCCAAGTAGGTCAGCACTGAAGCTGCCCCCAGGGTCTCCTGCCTTCTTCCCTCAGTAGCCTCTATTACAGGCCCACCGCCCACCTAGCAACGCAGACATCAAAGGCCCAGTCCGAGTCTCAGACACCACTCCCAGCTCATCCCCCTCTGCCCTTCCCCAAAGCTGAGAACTGGCAGCAGGCTTCCTGGTGGCATCTTCCAGCCACACACATCCCTCTCCTGAGCTCTTGATCATAAAGAGACCCAGAATACAAAATGGAAACACACCTTGATTCTCTTAGGTTGGACATCCAGAGTCCCTGTACAGGGGAGACCTTGAAAACACCTGGCCCAGGCCCCTCCTTACAGGTGAGACTTCTAAGGACATGGGACACCATCATGCCCAGCCTCCAGATCACTGAACATTTGGTGGCCTTTGGCTGTGAATTGCTTATTTCACTGGAGGAAATTGTTGTGAGGTATTTTTGAGACCCAGAAGGAAGGGTACTTCTCCTAGGGAGCCTCCAGCTGTCAGGGCTTGAACTTTCTCGTCTCTCCACTCCCAGTGATGTGGACGAATGTGGGCCACAGAACCATGTGGGAGCTGGCATGTTCCCTGTCCTGAGGAAGCTGCTTTCCTAGTGTGCTGCTCTGCTCATCACTGGGGCAGTTTCTCCAGCAGTACAGCATTCATTTGTCCTTTAGCTTAAGAGTATTGCCCCTTGGACGGATGGCGGTGGCACACACCTTTAATCCCAGCACTCGAGAGGCAGAGGTAGGTGGATCTCTGTGAGTTCGAGGCTAGCCTGGCCTTCAGAGCCAGTTCCAGTACAGGCTCCCAGACTATAGAGAAACCCTGTCTTGAATCCCCCCAAAAAAGAGTATTACCCCTTGGAGTTCAGCATCACCTCTCTACTTGTGTCCCTCCTATGTGAGCCCTGGGCTTCAGCTTGTGTCCTCCTGAGTCCCCAGATCATCTCGGCTAGAGCCCTCGGGGTTCCATGTTCAACTTCGCAGATTTGCCGTCACCTAAGCTTTTTAAGGAGGCTTTTGTTTGTTCATTTGTCTTCTTTGTTTTTTTTTAAGATTTATTTTTATTTTTACTTGTGTATGTGCATGAGTGTTGTGCACCTTAGTGCAGGTGCCCACATTGTCACAGGCAATGAGTCCCCTGGAGATGGGGCCACCTAATGTGAGTGCTGGGGACAAACTCTAGTCCTCCATAAGAGCAGTACACACTTAGTCGCTCAGCCATCTCTCCAACCATCACTTAGAATTCTGATGGGGCGTCTTTCTTCTTTTAATTTTGAAACTTTTTAAATTAATTAATTTATTTATTTTATGCTCATTGGTGTTTCAGCTTCATGTATGTCTGTGTGGGGATGATGAGTCCTCTGAAACTGGAGGCACAGACGGTTGTGAGCTGCCATGTGGGTGCTGGGAATTGAACTCAGGACCTCTGGAAGAGCATCCAGGGCTCTTCTAAGCCATCTCTCCAGCCTAAAATTGCTGGTTTTTTTTAAGATACATTTATTTTTATTTTATGCGTTAGTGCCTATATCTCTATATAACACGTGCCTTCTCCCAAGGAGGTCAGAAGAGGGTGGTGGGTGGATGCTGGAGACCAAAGCTGAGTCCTCAGCCAAAACAGCAAGTACTCTTAACATTTGGACCGTCTCTCCAGACACAATAGAGCTTTCTGTTTAGCTTTGTTTTATGAGACAGAGTCCTGGCTACCCTAGAGCTACTATGTAGAACAGGCTGGCTCAAACTCACGGAGACCCGTCTGTCTCTGCTTTGTGAGTGCTGGGATTAAGGCATGCGGTGCCATGTCTGGTCTAGGTTTTTCTTAATGCCTTTCAGTCCTTTCATGTTTTGAAAAAGATCGTTTTAACTCTGTTTGGCATTTCCTGCCATTTTTAGCTGACACAGGTGGAGACCACCATTTACCAGACACGGAAATCCTCTCCTATTGCTTCTCTGTTCTTTCCCTACCCCTAAGCTTCCCCATTTCACAGAGAGAAAATCCAACACTCAGAAGAGTATGGGAAGGAGAAGAACAGCCTGGCTTCCCAGCCAGTGACAAGGCCCTCATGCCTGTAGGGCCAGTCTGAGAGCCCTTGACCTCATCCCAGGCCCAGCACCCAGCCCTTGACCTCATCCCAGGCCCAGCACCCAGCCCCTTGACCTCATCCCAGGCCCAGCACCCAGCTCTGCCTGGGCCACCATCTCCTCCTGGAGGTTGCCAGCCATGCGGTGAGGGGAGTGAACAATTGTGCAGAAGGAAGAACTGTGATTAATCGTGTTTTATTGGAAAGAAGTTATGAGGAGTTTAGGGCAGAGGACAGAGCACACCACAGCAGAAGGAGGGGACAGAGCGGACCTGCAATTATTTTGCTTCTAGGTCAATGACTTATTCCCACCTGCCACCAGCCACCTTAAGCGTGTCACCTCTGCTCTTGGGATTTGATTTTCTTCACTGATAGAAATAAAAATAGTAACCATCTCATGGGGTTGTTGTGGGGTTTGAGCCAGTACACCAAGGCTCATAGAATAAATGTTACTAAAATATCATAAGGGCTTGGTAAATATTAGTGCAGAGAGGCAGCGACTGGCCCAGGGTCATATAACTAGTGGGTGGCAGGTTCACTGTTCATACAAGTAATTAGAGCGTTGATGCGAGGCATCCGGGATATAACATAAACAAAACAGGCACAGCTCCTTTCAAGGGAGATGACAACCTAGTGGGAGAAACAGACAATAACAAATGAATGTTTAATAAGATGGAAGAGTCCCGTGCCTGGTTTCTGAGCCCCCTTTCTTATCCAACAGCCCTTCACGTTTCTGGGCACAGTCACAGGTCCTAGGAACATTGCATCTGTGTCCATGGGGAGAGAGCTGGGAGAGGCTAAGAGACTTGTTTTGGTAGAGATGTGGGGTTGGCAGACGAACGTGGAAAGAACACTTAATTGGGTCTTCACTCAAGCCCCGCCCCTCCACTCAAAAAAAGCCACCTCTCCTCATCAGCTGCCTTCAACATGTTTGTCCTTCACCTTGTTAGAGATTTAGTTTTCTTACCTCCAAAGAGGGTTTGGAAGATTCTTACCCTGAGAATCCAAAGTGTTGGCTTATATGGTGGAACATGTCTTTCATCCCAGTGCTTGAATGGCAGAGGCAAACCAATGCCAGTGAGCCCAAGCCCAGCCTAGGACACAGCAAGTTTCAGGCCAGTCACAGATACACAGTGAGACCTTGAAGAAAAAAAAAAAAGGAAGAAGGAGAGGAGGGAGGGAGGGAGGAAGAAAGGAAAGAAGGACATTTCAAAACACATTGTATTAGTAGCTGTTACTGAGGCAATGGGAAAGCTCTGGCCCCCATGTCTAACTCAACAGAAACACACTGAGTTCCCTTGATATAGGGAGTAAGGACCGGTCTTTCCCCACCAGACTATCTTACTCAGCTTCTGCCTCCACAAAGAAGGAGGTAAGGACTCTAAATTCTCTTCCCTTTGTTCCCAAAACCTCTTTCTAAACTGCATGGAATCTTCCAGCTCTACTGGAAGTTTTCCAGCATCTACCCAGACCCCCTTTTCTGCAGTGACCCCCAGTGTTCAGCAGTGGACCCCAGTTCCAGGGCCTGGACTAGAGCCACCCTCCTTCCTTCCACTCTCTCCTGTCCACATGCTCCATCCTCTCCCTCGGGCTGAACCTTGTACCAGGGCTTCTCACCTTACATAGCTCCCCAGGACAGGTGAGCTGACCACGGAGAAATGTGAGAAATTCGCTGCTGCTGAAGTCTGAGAAGCATTGCCTCAAAGGCTCAGCAGGACAGTGTGAGAAGGGTGACAGCAGATGCTAGCCGATCTGGCAGAACTTCTTACAAGCTGAAATCCTGACTCTCCCTGGCTCCCCTTCTGTCTCCTCGCTATCACCGCCATCGCCTAAGATCCCTGGAAAACAATCCCCCCTAAAGAGCAGTGTCTGGTCCTGCACCCCAGGGAAAAATAAGCTAGAGACTCCAAAGAATCTGGACATCTTATTTACTTCTGGCAAAGGAGCCTGAGCCCTAGGGCCAGAGTGATCACCCAAATCCAATAGCCCCATGAGGTTAAATGAACTTGACCAAAACAATCGACCTCCTCTCTGATCTTCTGAGCCAAGAACATGTGGGAGGGGGTATCTGATTACTGGGACCAGCACTGGGGCCAGGGAGAAAGCTGGAGCCAGAGTCAAAGCTACAGAATTGGAGCTGGGGAATGGGAAGAGAATCTAAACTGGGACCAAGAAGAGCCTGCAGAGGTTAGATCTGCTGCTTGCTTTGACTACCAAACCAATAGAGCAGATGAGAACAGTGAGCTGGTGATCAGGTGACCCATATGGGAGTTGTGGAGGGGGGTACCAGTTCACAGAACCCATAGCTGAGTGTTATATGGGGGCTGAGAACCGAACCCGGTTTCTCTGCACAAACAGTACATGCTCTTAAGTGTGGAGCCATCTGATTCAAGCTTTGCTTGCTCTTAGTTGACTCAGAAAATCAGTAGCGTTGGTGGTGATGAGCTGAGCAAGTCTCCTAGCTCAACTGACATCTCTGATATTTGACTTAAAATGATAAAAGCCGCCTAGGTGCTGGACAGTAGTGGCGCACGCCTTTAATCTCAGCACTCAGGAGGCAGAGGCAGGTGGGTCGCTGTGAGTGTGAGACCAACCTGGTCTATAGAGCAAGTTCTAGAACAGCCAGGGATATACAGAGGAACCCTGTCTCAAAAACAAAACAAATCACAGGAATATCTAATGGATAACTAAAACAAGATGAAATCAAACTTGGCACTGCGTGTCTGTACTCTTAGAAAGCTGAGGCAGGTGATCGCTGAAAGTCTGAGCACAACCTAGGTTTCACAGCAATACCTTGTCTGAAAGAAATAAATAAGGGTGAAAACTCTAGGAACTTCCGCCATCTGTGCTTGTCTCCTTTTCTACCTTAACCTCTGGGTCAGATTCTGTTGAACTCTGCATGTAGACACCATTAGTCATTTAAAGACTGTCTGGATTCCCAGGACAAGAGCAACTTACCCCAGCCCCTCTCCTCCCCATTCAAGGCTAAAGACACCTAGATAAGAGTAACAAATGTTTTCAAGATCACAGCCACATCACTGCCTTGTGACCGACTGCACATGTATCAACCTCGTTTCTCAATGTCCTATTCCAGATCACAGGAAAGGCACAGGGAAGTCTTGAGCCATCCCTAGTCTAAGATCCTCGTCTTTCCCCTTGTTTAAGGTAGAAAGACATTGACTGCTGGATTAAGGGGATGTCTATCTTACCGTATTCCCGTTTTCCTGGGGTTCTGGATTAGATCTTTTTACTAATCTTGTTCCCTGGGCTCCATTCTGAGTGGCTAAGCGAGCAACCATCTTGGGTTTGGTAACTAACTCACGCTGGCCTCAGTCTCCCTTTCCACAGAGCACTGGAGAGCTTTCTGAGCCACACTGTAAAATGATGGTCTGACCGGAGGTGTGGTTGCTACAACTCTCATCCCAGCAGCAATTCCAGGAGGAATGGGGGAGATCTGGCCACAGATCCTTGACAAACAAGTGATGTCCAGACCCTCTTCTGCCTCATCACAAAGAAGGGGGAAGCTTGTTCGTCTGGATTTAGCAGTCTGATGTCAGTTATTTTGTCAAATACCACTTTGGAACCTCTCCAATTGGGGAAACCTCAGAGGCAGCAAGATAAGTCTGGTCTTGCTAGCCCAACTGACTGTCCAAATCCAAAACCGAGAAGCCCACTATGTAGCACCAAAAGAAATCAGAGTTCACAGAGCCAACCCCCTTCAAGGAGGCCCCATCTCCCTGTGACTTGGGCTGATGTGGCAGGTACATCTGAATCATATTCAGCCAGGCCCCCTCCAGGTCACACAAAGTCCAGAGTTCTGGAGATGGCTTCAGAAAGAGGAAAGAGGCCCAGTCTGCCAGCCCAGGGTCCCACAGGGATGAGGAGTTTTCTAACAGAGATGGGTCAAGGCCAGACACAAGCCCTTAACATCCCCGGTCTCTGTTTCCTCATCTGCGAGGTGCAAGTACAGGGAGGATTAAATGGCTGGTGCATGAGTGGGCCAAGCACCTCGTCAGAGGCAGCGCTCTGCAAATGGCTGAAGCTGCCCCTTCCGCTTTCCCATCTGTAAAAAGGCTTAATAATAGCCCCTTTTGGGTTACCATGAGGCCGAAATGACAGTGTGCTTGCAAGGAGCTTTGAGAACTGCCCTAGGATGTTAATTACTGGCATCATGACTCCCTGACCCATACTTACCAGATTCCTCTCCAACAGGGTGTCAGGAAAGTGGGCTTCTCTCTTTTTATTGCCATGGAAAGAGACAATTTCTTCCAGAGGACCTGCCTGGCCTTGTCTCCCAGCCCTAGGTGTGTGGGGAGGGCAGAGTGCTGAGAGCGAGTGGCTGTCACATGGCCTCTCACTGGCTCCTTCTTCCTCTTCAGAACTCTGTTTGATCTACTCTGCAAGTGGCCTACACACATCAGAGTTTCCCAGGGAAGAAAGATCCAACTTATGGTCTCCCCTATGTAGCTTGTGCTTCTCAGAGATGGCCCCTAGCTTCCGACACATTCTGACATCTTAGCGTGAGCACTGCAAGAGGCTCCACTGCATGCTGAAAGGTTCCTAAGATGTATTTTAGAGCTCCCAGGGCATCGTTTCTGCTGCATTTCATTCAACATACAAATCATTAAGATTGACTCAGCTCCAGGAGAAACACGCATGAAGGAGCTGCCGTCTGATCTCCACACATATGCCATAGCATAGCCAACACCCTCTTCTCTCACACACACACATGCATGCACACATGTGCGCACACACAGATATATGCACAGTGTCAAATTCTTTACTAATCTGTAGTTTACTCAGCAGTAAATTGCAGAAAACTTGTCTGACTTCAGTCACTTTACATAACAAGTCTGCTGTAGGTAGTTTGGGGTTGGGTTGAGGGCCCAGAGACACGTCTGAAACCCAGTCTTTTCATTGTGTTTTTTCTTTAAGCCCACAGCACACCTACACTGTTTGGTGATTCCTGGTCACAGCACGGCTGCTATGCCTCCAGGGCTCACTCCATGCTCTAAGTGGATGACAGAGTGAAAATGAGACCGGAAAAGCTTTGTCCTCCAAAACCTTTGCCTTGTTAACATGGCAATAGTGACCTCTCTCTACAGGCCTTTGCCTACATCTTTTGGGGCTCAGCAATGTAATATGGCTACTCATAGCTGGGTATGCTGACACCTTGAAAGAGAAAAAAAAGTTGGCTTTTTTTAATTAAAAGAGGGGATGGATAATAATTATAACAACACAAATAAAGGCGTTGCTCTTCTGGCTGTTTTCTTTCTTCCTCGGGAAACTCTGATGTGTGTGGGCCTCCTGCAGAGTAGATCAGAGTTCTGAAGAGGAGGAAGGAACAGGTGAGAGGCCATGTGACAGCTCTGTCCTCTCTACTTGCCTAGGGCCAGGAGACAGGGCCCCCTCTGGAACAAATGGTCTCTTTTTATGGTAATAAAAAGAGAGAAGCC
>JAQHUG010000465.1:687128-700391 GCA_028555095.1 Dicrostonyx torquatus | reverse complement strand
CCCCACCCCTGACCACTGTCTTTGCCTCTTTCTCTTCCCATGTCCCTGCCCCTGCCTCTGCCCATGCCCTTGCCTCTGTCTCCTGCCCCCTGTTCCTAACTCTGCCCATGCCCTGCCCCACCTCTGCCCCTGCCTCCATCCCTGACCCTGACCCTGACCCTGCCTCTGTCCTTGCCCCTGTCTCTATCCCTGTCCCTACCTCTGCCCCTGGCCCTGCCTCCTGAGTGCTGGGATTAAGGGTTATACGACCATGCCCAACCTGCGTTTTAAAATACCTTTCTTAACAAAATAAAATGTTACTAGCATACCTCAATTCCCCAAATCTCATTTTGTAAACTCCCAAAGAGTAAAGCCTTCGACCTCAGGAGAGTCGGAGAGCAGAAGGTGTCAGAAACCAGAGCACTTTCTGTCTCCAGCCCTTTAACTGATCCACCCAGGGCACAGAGCGTCACTGAGTCATTATGATGTTGTCCACAAATGAACAAACAAAAGTTTATTTAGTACAAAATTTTAAAAAAATAAAGAGCCCTCTCGGCTCAGGAGACACACAGCTTCAGGGCCGGGCTGGGGACTCCTGGAAGAAGTCATTGCACATGATGGTGACGAGAGCCAGAAACACGGCATATTCCTGGAAGTCCACCTGCTGGTCGCTGTCCTCATCAAGGTCGCCCATCAGCTTCTTTAGTCCCTCCTCATCCACCTTCTCCTGAAAGTGGCAGGGAGTGGAGTTATCACCAAGCTCCTGCTAGACCCACAGCCAAAACCTCTCCTTTACATTAGTATCCAGCATCCTCTCCCCACTGGGCAGGCAGGTGCACAGTGGGCAGGAGACCCCTGTGAAGTACCAAGAAGGCCCAGTGAGGAAGGAGAGATAGACTATGATATAAGAGTCTCCGGCATTGCTGAGCAGTGGTGGCAACGCCTTTAATCCCAGCATTCCGGATCTCTGTAAGTTTGAGACCAGCCTGGTCTACAAGAGCAAGTTCCAGGACAGGCTCTAAAGCTACAGAGAAACCCTGTCTCAAAAAACCAAAAAAAAAAAAAGAGTCTCCAGCATGCTTGCTGGAGTGGGGGGTGCTGGGTATCCCTCAGAGTCTCCAGTATGCTTGCTGGAGTGGGGGGTGCTGGGTATCCCTCAGAGTCTCCAGCATGCTTGCTGGAGTGGGGGGTTCTGGGTATCCCTCAGAGTCTCCAGCATGCTTGCTGGAGTGGGGGGATGCTGGGTGTTCCTCAGACTATGCATGAGCTCTAATCTCTGCTAGAGCCCAGCTTCATTTTGATGATGAGAAAAATCAAAGCTTAGTGCCTAGAATTCAGCTGGCTGAATTCAGAAAAGACAAACTTTTTAATACCAGCCAAAACAATGGGAGAGAATTAACCCGAAATGAAGCAAAGAAAGAAAGAAAGAAGAAAAAGGTAAGACCTGCCTCATATTAAGGCCTGAAACCTGACTCTCTAGGATTACCCAGTAGTCTGTGCAAGACAAAAAGCAAATTGAGACCTAGCTGCACCTCGCTGCCAAATGCCCCAGGGTGCATGTCTTAGCTGGAATCCACTCTTTCTGCATATTTTCTTGGCTTGCCATACAAATGTGTAAAGTAACAGGAGAAATGAATGCCCTAGTAATATCCCTGTGCGACCCTGGGCCAGCTGCCTCCCTTCTCTGAGTTTGGGACTATTCAGCTAGCAAATAACAAGATTATACCAATGGACTCTGAAGCCTCGGACAGCAGTGTGCTCAGGAATACTGAAGGGCATAAGCCATTAGAAAGTCCATTGACACATAGACCTAACTGCCGCCCCAGGGACCAGGGAGTGGAAGCTGATGGGGAGATCCTCAGCCCCACCCTGGCACTAGCACCAAGAGGCACCTTGAGAATGAAAGTGGGAAAAGATTTACCCTGTGTGTCCACCTCCCGCTCCCCTCCTGGCCTGCCTCACTTACCCCCACAAAGCTCGGCAGTTCCTTATGCAAGAGCTCCTTCAACTCTCCCTTGCTGAGTTTGAACCTGTCACCCTCTTGACCGGAGTACTTGTGGAAGGTGGAGACCATCACAGCCAGAGCCTCTTCCAGTGGACTGGACATCTTGAATCTAGAGACACAAAAGAACACCGTCAAGGAAGTTGAGGCCTCAAGTCCAGCCTACAAGGTCTGCTTCTGCTTCACTAAGTTTACCCTCTTGGAATGGCAAGGCAGTGCCTGCATCCTGCTCTGGAAGTGTGCCTCCCTGAGGAGGAGGGTTCACACAGCCACTTCACACTGCACTCAGATGTTAAACCTCTCCTGTGGTCTGGGAGTCACCTAAAGCAGAACCTTGTATTCTAGGGACACACCTACTTGAGTGTTTATGGGAGGCAGAAAGAGGGATGGGTGGAGGCTGCACAGTGTCTAGAAGCTCCTGTCTGTGCCAGGAATGTAGAGCATAAATGTGTCCATGGGCTCCCAGGATTGCTTGGCAGCAGCCATGGGAAGAATCCAAGAGTACGAGGCTCCGTGCAGGGGTCAAAGCTTTCACAGACTCTAGTCTCCTTAGGCAGGAATGCTTCCTCCTTCAGACAGGGACTCTCCTAGGGTGACAGGCTAAGAGCTGTGTCGCACATCCTGGTTCTTTGCAGACAGGTGGCAGGATGGAGATAACTGAACACCCTCCCCACCAAGAAAGGTTCTGTTGGGGTCAGAACTAAAAAATATTAAATGCCCAGTGTCTTGGGATCAGGCTAGAAGCTGAAGAGATGAGGTCAGAGTTCAGAGGTCACTTTCTCCAAATTCCTTTAAGAATATTGGGTGGGTTCCAGGGTAAGCCAGAGGAGCCAGTGCTGGAGGCAGAGCAAGTTCCCTGCCTCCACAAGCCCCACCCTCACCCACTTAGAACAGCACAGAAGCTGCCTTGGGCAAGACTCTGCTGCTACACAAGGCACGGGACCCAGGTGGGGCTAAGCACTGAGACCCTGTCTCTGGCTTCTTATTCCTAATATATTCCAGTATTGGTTGCTTTTGAGACATCTCACTGTGCAGCCCAGTCAGACCCTGACCTCTGACTCTCCTACCTCAGTCTCCTGAGTGAGGGTTTACAGATATACTCCATGGCAGTTACATCCGCCTCCACCCCCACATATCCTAGGCCCAAACCCCAAAAATGAGGCCCTAGACAGACATATCTAAACTAAGAAACAGACACCTCAGACCCAGAGATGAGAGAACAGGCCATAGAGTCACCTAAACCCTCGCAGGGGATTCTGGGGAAGGTCCTTCCACCCAAAACTTCACAGGGGGTCCCTTCAAATGGAAAGTCCCACTAGGAAGTCAGAAAAAACTGCAAGAACAAGGATTGAGATAGTGGAACAAAGATAGAACCCCAGGTCCTCTGCAGGACAGAGGTGCTCACCAGACCAGATGGTGGAGAGACCCAGGAGGAAATAAAGCAGCCAAGACACTCAGGGTAGGGATTTATATGCAAGCCCTACTGGCCTCCAATTTGTCATTTTTGGGAAACAGAACCTGTCCCAACCTGATCTTGATAAAATCTGGCCTCCTGCCACCCCACACACTTCCTCTTGGCCCATCCCTCTCAGATAGCACTGACCTCAGCACCAGCTGGAGGAGCCTCCAGGCCCAGCTAAGGGCATCCCTGAGCATGTCTGGACCTCAACATGGAAACAAAGGCACTGTGGGAAAGGGGAACCTGGTCAGGGAAGAGGGGAGACAGCTTTTGTTCTGGGGCCTAGAGACTCATTCCAAGCCTGGTTCTCATATTATGCCTGTGAGTCACAGTTTCCTCCTGTGTCAGAAGATGCGGGGACACAGGGTGGGTGGGAACTTCACAGCCTGTGCTCATGGATATGTGTGGTGTGGGGTGTGTGTGTGTGTAGGAGAGATAGAAAGAGACAGAGAGCACCCTAGAAAGCTGGGGTTCAAAAGAGCAGCTGGAGACATCTAGAGGAGGATGTCAGGAGGTCTAACAAATCGTTTGTTGTTGTTTGTTTTGTTTTGTTTTAAAAGCCTGGCACCAGGATCCCTCTTAAGGAGATAGTAAGCAGCCGGGTTTGTTTAAACTACTTCAAAAAGAGCAAGGGCTCTGAGCCAGACCCAGAAGCAGTGAGCAGCGGTCTGTGTAAGACGCACAAGAGGAAAACAGGGAGACATGAACCTCCTCATGAACCTCCTCTTCTTCCTTCTACAGTAGGTGAATGGGTGGGAATGATTCCTCTACTCAGAGCTGAAAACAGGGGCCTAGACCCAGCCATGGCCCTGCCTCAGGCCCTCACCACCCCTCAATGTGTCTTTTCCATGGAGAAGGACACTGTGTCCTTCAGCTGGGCCCAAGGGAGGGAGGGGTCTTCAGGAAAGAGCTGACCTCAAGACTGCCCCCTTTCTGTTCTTTATCCCATCCCCCCCCCACTTGGGCACCGCCCTTCCTGTGGGCCCAGCTCTCTTCCCCCTGCAGACATCAGGCACCCTCTCTCTGCTCCCCCTGTGCTGGGTGACTCACATGGTTCCAGGCCCAGATGCCCAGGTGGTGACTCAGAGGCACACCCTGCTCCCCAGGGCCAGAGCAGCAGCCGGAAGCTCCAACCCACAAGTGCCAATGTGGAGCCCCTCACCAGGCAGGCAGCATCGAGGGAGATGAGGATGGTGACACCACGGAAACCTGTGAGCGAGCAGAATCAGAGCCCCCAGGTCTCTGCTTCGGGGTCACTGTGGTAACCAGCTGCAGAGCACAGATAACGTGAGTCTTGGGTCCTCCAGTGTCCTCTTCTATGTCTTTGCAAAGGTATCCAGTGTCCCCCCCTCCTCCTGAGTGTCCCCCCAAGGCACCTGAGTGTCCCTTCTCCATTCCTCATGATGCTTCCCTTCCCTTCACAACCTACTTTAGGCAGAGGTAAAAACTTTAGGTAGAGGTAAAAACTCTCCACCCCAGGGAGGAGCCCGCGGGGAACAAAGTCCTGCCACACACAATGACTTCACTTTATCCACATTAAATCCCTCTCCACTCAGAAACTACATGGTGTCTCTTCTGTAAAGTGCACAGTGAAGCACCCTACGCGCTAACGCCCACCGCTTTCCAGCCTCCCTGCCATTCCTCGCTATCTGAACAGTGTACAAACACGTGGTGAAGCCAAGGCCCTTGGCTTCCCTGATGATCCTGCTCAGAATTTGCCCAACACCTCCACATGTGTCTCCTTCTGCTGAGATCCCACGTAGCCTTTGAAGGCCACTTGAAAAGGCTCCTCCAACCCAGCTAGACTCCATTTCTACCTGTCCTGGCACATACACCGCACTCCCCATGCTCTCCCTCTGTCCTGAGCATCTTCCTATTCACACAGATCCACTGTGCACTGGCTTTCTCTCGCCCCGGCCTTGTGGTGAGCTCACTGATGAATACTGGGTCTTATTCATTCCTGCATGAGCACAGAATCTCGCCCACACCAGGTGCCTCCCAGCATTTATGGCTGCTGACTGGCAACAGAGGTCACTGGGGCTAGTGGGTAGGTAGGAGCCAGGGGACTCTCTTTGCTCCCTGCCTGAAAGCACACCTCTGAACACGCTAGGAAATAATAACGTCTCCTCTGAGTCCCAGGAGCGACATTGAGACAGAAGTGGAAAACAGAGCCTCTGAGAGCTACAAATCCCTGAGGAGTGACCACAGGAAACATCCTGCCATGGGGACCCAGAAAAGGACCCAAATCCTCAGAGGACAAGGAAGGAGGCTGACAAAGAGGGCAGAGAAACCGTCAGGCGGAAGAGTCAAGAAGAAAAGAGATTGGAGCATAATAGTGGCAGAGGAATCAGGGAGACAGGGACAAGATGAGAGAGGGGGCTGTGCAGAGGCAGCAGTACCTGGACACCTGTCTACAGTCAGGTGTCTCATCTCAGACATGAAGGCCACATCTGTGCCCCATCCAATGGCTATGCTCCTGAAACTTCCAAAAGCAGACTGTCTTGCCTTTGACTTTCTGTGTGACCTTGAGCATCTGCATTTAGACCGTCAGAACAGATAACCCCACCCAAATTTGTTCTGACATTCTCCAGCAGAGAATCCAGGACAGAAGCAGGCAGTGAAGTATCCCAGGCACTGACTGCCCACATTCAGGCCCAGCTGGGCCTTCACTTTCCATCCACACCCTCCCAAGCTCTGAGTGCCAGCCTGGCCGGCTCCGATTTTGCCTATCCCTTTTCTGCCTTCTAGTGGTGGAGATTTATCACTGCAATGCAGCTCTCCGCTCTCCCTCAGGTCCACCGGCTAGCTGTTCCCAAGCCCCAAGTGTGATTCACCAAGGAGGAGGCAGCGGTGATTCATCTCCAAGGAGCCTTCCCACGCCCACACCTGCTTCACATAGAAGGGGTTTCCTAAGCAACCCCTGCTGAGAAGCCTAGGTGGAAGCCCGAAACCGGGAACCTGTTTTAAATGCCTGGGGTAGGATTAGGGGCTTCAGGAGGTGTCAGAAATGAGAACCTGAACATTGCCCAAGTCGGCTCACTCACCCGTTTTGGGGGGCAGCTCAGTGAAAAGAAAAATGACCTCACTCTCAGCTTCCCAGGTATAAGTCTGGGTGCTGTCCCTCTGCGATGTTGGGTAAGTGGTACCACACCTCAGAGTCTAAACCTTTTTGCCACGAGAATCACTTTTAGTATCCCCTGCACCCCAAAATAAGCTTTGAAGTTCTTTTTCTTATCAAATTGCATGGAGTCATCCACGATCTGTTCTATAAATCTTAGCCATGGCTCTCGCCTCGCAGCTTGGTCATTACAGGAGAAGCCACGCCTTACATTCTTAATTGCTGTTCCTAAGGAGTGCGTGCAATCCTGTGCTGTGGAGGACCTACGTGTGCCAAGTACTTCCATAGATTATCCCACCTACATCATAAGACAATCCCAGGAAGGTGGACCATCTCACCCTACTTTATAGACATGAAAACTGGGGCTCAAGGACATGTTCCCACCCAACAAATAAGGGAGGAAAGAAAATTCAAAGAGGGGTGATTTTGTAGTGTTAAACGTCTGTGTGCTCTAGCCACCAGTGTTGCTAGGAGGCCTTAAGGATAGTTGCTGCTCCATCTGTCCAGCAAATTAGCCTCAAGTCTCGGCCACACCGGGGTCCAGGAGCCGTCTTCTCAGCATCTCCACTTCTGGCACCTTTTCCTGTTGACTTCAAATATACTGTGGCCTGAATTTGAAATAAACTAAAAAGAAACCTTTATGAGCACCCCACCTTTCAGTAAAGACTGGGTCTTATTCATTTCTGCGCGCACCGGATCTCGCCCAAGTCAGGTGCTGCTGCGTGACACCGGGGTTGGGGGAGGGTACTAGGGATGGGAGCCCTCCCTCTCCTCACTGCCTGAAAACCCACTAGTCATTACACTAGCAAATAATGTCTCCTCTATATACCAGGAGCGGTGGTGAGACAGGGTTGGAAAACAGTCTTGGAGAGCTACAGATCCCCAAGGAATGAACAAAGGAAACATCCTGCCATGGGGACCAGAAAAGGGGAGCTGAGCAGAATCTCCAGAGGGCAAGAATGGAGTCTGGAGGCAGACAGATGGAAGAGCCAGGCTTCCCGTGTGCCACAAAGAGCACTGCCATCCACCCAGTGGCCCAAACCAGACGCTTGGCTTCCTCCCAGCCTCCGCTTCCCCTGGCTGCAGACCAGATGTCTGGTCAGCCTGCTTATTTCTAAGCATGCCTGGTCCCTGTCCACACTGCTTTAGGCCTCATTCAAATCATCTGGCCCTGCTGCAGATGCTCCCCCACCCCTGCTCCTGGGCCTCGCTCCCCCACCCTTGCTCCTGGGCCTCGCTCCCCCACCCTTGCTCCTGGGCCTCGCTCCAACCCTCCTCAGCTTTGCCTCCAGGGTAACTCCTGAAAAGTTCAAATCTCTCCAGATTAGAGCATTCAGTGAATTCTCATGGCTTTTAGGATACCAAGGTGTGGCATGTTATCCTTGGCACGCTAACTTTGCTGTGGTATATCATACTTTCTCATGCCCCCAAACCTGTGCCCATGCCATGTACTCTCGTGGAAAGTCTTCCTCAGTGGAGCCACCCACCAGCCTCTTTGATTTCTTTTCTTTTCTCTTTTTTGGGGAGAGGGGTTGTATTTATTATTTTATGTGTATGAGTGTCTGTGTGCTACATTCATACAGTGCCCAATGAAACCAGAAAATGGTGTCAGATCCCCAGGGACTGGGGTTACAGGCTCTTGTGAGCCATTGAACCTGGGTCCTCTGGAAGAGCGGCCATGTGCTCTCAACCACAAAGCCATCCCTCCAGCCCCATCACAAGCCTCTTAATCACCCTTCCAGCTCAGCTCAAAGGTTGTTTCCTCTAGGTACATCCCCAAATCTATTTCCCAGGTCTCCTGCACGCTCGGGCACGCTCTTGCTCTCACTTAGGCGCTTCTCTATGCATGAAGTCCTCCACTGCCTCATGCTTAGCACAAAATAAGTGTTTGATGGATGGTGGGTGGAGGCTCAAGCGCTGTCCCTCACTGCCACAATCTTCTCCCCTCCCTGTATTATCCCACCTCCAGATACACACAACCCCTTACCCAACCCTTGAACTTTCCAAAACTGCCTCGTTTGCATTCTATGGAATCAGCTCTCTCCAGTGCTAGCAGAAGCTCCCATCTTGCTAGCGATGGAGAGGGAGCAGCTTAAAGCCCCCTTCTTGGAAGGTGACTCACTCCTCTGCCCTCTCCACCTGCATGAGAAGACTCTGCTCTCCCTTCACCACTGATGCTGCTCCCTCCCATCCAAGCTAACCACAGGAGAAGGGCACCCTTCTGTGTTCCCTTCCTCCACTAAGGGCCCACCACCCCCATGGGTCCTGTCGCTGGGCAGCTTCTGTCCATGGTGAGGTGTGGAGAAGGACCATGCTGGCTGACTTTCCTGGGGAGACATGAGAAAATGTCTGTAGTGAACGATGAGTTCGTTGGGGTTCCTTACTGGAGCTTGGATGACTCAAAAGCCCCTCCTGCCCCAGCATCAATAACAATTAGTTACCTTACACTGCTTGCAGGCAGCTCAGCAAATCAACAAGTCTCCTCTCCCTAGAAGTCCTCTCTGCTTCTGTACTTTCAGGGAGGCACCTCTGAGTCCTGTTTTAGGAGCTTCCTGAGATATGGAAGTTTTGTTTACTGCCTGAGCTTTAGAGGGATGTCTAAATTCTGAAGAAATGGCTACACCCCTGTCCATGATATATATAATGATCTTGGGGCTGGAAAGATGGTTCAGCAGTTGAGAACACTGGGTGTTCTTCCAGAGGCACCAGGGTTCTAGAACCCACGGGACAACTTTAACTCCATTTCCAGGGGATCCAATGCCCTCTTCTGGCCTCCTTGAGCACTGCATGCTCACAATGCAGAGGCATACAAACACCCATAAACCTAAAGTCACACAAAGATCTTAATGGCCTAGTTACTTTTCCCATCACCAGCATGAAAACACCTAAAGGAATAAACTCAAGAGAGGAAGAGTGTGTTGATTAACTACTTGAGATAGCACAGCTCATCGTGATGAGGAAGCTGGGAAGCGTGAGCAGCTCCATGTAGGGGTAGAGGGACCCTTGGGCACATCATGTCATCAGCCAGAAAGCAAAGAAGTCAACCAGATGCTGGGCAAGGCTGCAGCTCCTTAAGGCCTGCCTCCCAGTGACCCACTTCCTCTAGCTAAGTCCCACCTTCTAAAGATTTCTAATTTCCTGAAACAGCACTAGCTGCTGTGGACCAGCTTTGTAAACAACATGAGCCTGTGGAGCACAGTTCCCATCCACATCATAACATCCTGTGCCTCGCTGGATGGTCTTACAGTCCGGAATACAGGACGCATTCACGCATTCAGGACAACTTTAAAAGCCACTGGAGTTGCTGGAGGATGGCTCAGTCCAGAAAGTAACTGCTGCCCAAATAAGTTAGACAGGGATTAAAGAAAACATTCCTACTTAGCCTTCCATATGCACACACACACAATCACACTAGATATATACACATATTATATATTGTATAAGTTTATATAATATATTAAATATATGCTATATATGCATCACAAGAAATAAAAAGTAAATAAAGAACAAAAAGTCCCTGTGCTCTTAGAGTTCCAACACTGTTCAGAAGTCCAAAGTCTCTTCTGAGACTCAAACAAACCCTTACCTAAGAGCCCATGGAAAACCAAATATCAAGTTACATACTTCCAGTGTGCAATGATACAAACATATCCATTCTAAAACAAAGGAATGGAAAAATATCAAAAGAAAGGCAGACTAAAGAAAGAACAGAATTCAAACAGACCCCAAAGTTTATCTGCAAACCCTATCTGCCCTTCCTGCAGTTTCCCCTTGACTCATGGTCCTGTGCACGTCAAACTGTTCATCTTCCACACTGTTTCTCTCCACTATCTGATAGCTCACAGTTCTGACCGGAAGCCTAGCTAAAGGTGGTGATCAGTAATCCCGTGACAACCAGAGTGCTCTGCAGCAGCTCCACGCACCTGGCCGTGACAGGATCTTCCGGGCTCCATCACGTTTGTGCGGTCCTGTAGCATGTGCGTAGCATGCGTGCTCTCTCTTGGCCTGGGCCTCTTCAGTGCCTGCTTAAAAGTCCAAATTTCTGGCATCTCCTGCACCCTGGGTTCTCCCTTGAAACTTCATGCACAGTGCCCTCACTCAAGGACTCCGTGCAGAGAATGTAGCATTGCTATATATTGCCAGACCTAAGTGACTTTGGGTAACCTTGGTGAAACTTCCATCAGCCCATGAGTCTGGAGTTTTGTTTGCCTGCCAAACCAGTACTACATGAAAAATAACACCAAGTTTTTACTGCCAACTTGAAATGTAGCCTGACCCACTTGGACTGTGGCCACAGTAAACCAGGGCCTATGCGACTTCATCAGGGAAGTTGCCCTAGGCAGCCATTTTCAAGTAAGAAACCCCCAGGTGGAGGCACTCTCCTTTGCAGGCTTCCCTTTCAATGAGGGCTTTCAGCTAGGTTTTCAACTTTACGCCCTGAGGCCTTCAGTGGGTAAGATCTCACCTTTAATGGCCATTCCCACTGTCCCGAAGCAAGCTGCACAGTCGTCCTTAGTTGAGCTCCTGTCCTTGCGGCTGCAGCTGCTTTCTCAGCAAACACCTATCTGCCCCTCCTGCAGCTTCCCCTTGACTCCTGGTCCTGTGCACACCAAACTGTTCACCTTCCCCACTGTTTCTCTCCACTATCTCATAGCTCAGAATTCTTACCGGAAGCCTATCTAAATCACGTGGCAACCTGAACTCTGTGCTGTCTGGCAATGTTCTCCGCAGAACAAATCAGTCCATTGCTTCCGAACGCAACAGCACTCAACATAAATGGTGTCTAGCCAAGTGTCTGCTACAGTCCGACTTTATTTTTAGGTGTATTTGGTTTTGTTTGTTTTTCCTTGCTTTTCCTTATTCGCTTTCGTTGCTTTTTTCACATTTCATTGTGTAGTTCAAGCTGGCCAACTCGCTATGTAGCCAAGGATGACCTTGAACTCCCAACCTGGTGCCTCTACCTTCCAAGAACGTGAATCACAGGCATGCATTGTCACTCCCAGCCATTTCTTCCCCTCTGCAACCTCATGAATCCAAACAGTGTCCATCTTCCTAACAGTAGTATGGTCTCCTGAACACTTATCAGAATGGCCCAGGAAGCTCTGACTGCGGTGTTAGGGCCTCTCTAGCCCACAATTCTAAATTCTTCCACATTCCTCTCAAAGACCAAAAAACAATAGGATCAGTTTTTTTGGTTTTGTTTTGCTTCTGTATTTTGAGATAGGGTTTCTCTGTGTAACAGTCCTGGCTGTTCTGGAACTCACTCTGTAGACCAGGCTGGCCTCAAACTCAGAGGTTCACCTGCCTCTGCCTCCCAAGTGCCGTGTGAGTTTTATGACAGCAACAGCTCTCTGTATCAGTTAGTTCTTCATCACTTTAACCAGCCCTTGACAGCTTCTAGAGGAAAGGATTTTTTGAGTTCATGATTTGTCTGGTGATAACCCATCGCAGAGGAAGGTGTGACTGTGGGTGGCTTCATGGCTGTAGGAGCATGAGGCAGTTGCTGGCTCTAGGGTGCCATCGAGGAAGCAGAGCATCCATGATGTGCCTGAGGAGGCTATGAAGCCTACTCCTGTACCTCAAGTCTGTAAATAGACCCCAAGTCCAGGGGTCTCCAATCTCTCAAGATAGCCACCATCTGGGAACCAACTGTTCAGACATATGAGCCTGTAAGGAAAGAATTACCACTCGAACCACAACATAGCCTCAGCTCCAAACTACATCATCTAGTCCATGGCTGTGACTGGGAGGCCTGCTTGGGTCCTTCTCAGAGCTTCAAAGGGAAGAAGGTGGGAATAATTAGCACCCTCCAAACCCCAAACTCTTCACCTTCTCAGCCTCTCTGTGGCCATTTACAACCATTCGCTAGAGTCATTTTTCAGGGGGTGTGGTCAGGAAATAAAAACTCTCTTGTTGGGGCTGGAGAGATGGCTCAGTGGTTAAGAGCATTTCCTGTTCTTCCAAAGGTCCTGAGTTCAATTTCCAGCTACCACATGATGGCTTACAACCATCTGTAATGAGATCTGGTGCCTTCTTCTGGCCTGCAGACATACACACAGACAGAATATTATATACATAATAAATAAATAAATAAATAAATATATTTTTTAAATGTTGCATTTCAAATATTCATAAGCCACTAAAATTTAAAAAAAAATACTCTCTTGTTTCCCCAGCTTCTAGCCACCAAAACCACCATCGCATCCTAGTGAAAGCCAGTTAGAAGGAACACAGTGAAATGGATGGTGCAGGAATAATACCTAGAGTATGGTTCCATCAGAGGGGCCTAGAAAGCCCGAGCCCTTTCCCTGCCCTTAACCCTATACATCTCTTCATTGGCAACCTTTTTAATAAACAAGACAAAAGATTATTAAAGAAGTAAATAGCCTTGAAAATATAAAAGAAGAATAAGGTAGCTTTGGTTCAGTGATAGAGCATTTTCCTGGAGAGAGCAAGAACTTAGGCTCCATTCCCAAAAAGGGAGAAAGAAATTGAGAAGTAGGCTCCAATAACCAGCACCTTCTTGATAGTCAATAAACAAATTCTAAATACTTAATGAATAGCCTTTTTGAAGAAACTCAGAAGGCTGGTGTCGAGTGCTTGCCTTAACCAGGACAGCAGAAACGGGCAGATTCAGGATATAAAATCATGGGAAAGTGGGGCTAGTGAGAAAGCTTAGCAGGTAAAGGTGCTTGCTGCCAACCT
>JAQHUG010000465.1:659320-670885 GCA_028555095.1 Dicrostonyx torquatus | reverse complement strand
GGAAGGAAGAACTTAACAAGCTCTAGCCCAGATGGTGGTTCACAACTATGGTCCCAGCACTCAGGAGACTGAGGCAGAAGGAGTGATAGTTTCAGGTCAGTCTGGGCTACCCAGCTCTCTAGACCCCATCTCAAAACAAACAATATATAATAATCGCTATTCCTGAGAAAAGATCATAAAGGTAATAATTTAAAATAAATATTTCATTCTCCAGAGTTAATGAGTACACCACATTCCAGAAAAAGAAAATGATCCAGATTATTAAGACAAGAAAAAAAGTTAGGGGCTAGAGTGATAACTCCATAGTTAGAGCAGGACTCCTCTTGCAGGACCTGAGTTCAGTTCCCAGCACCCACCCCACACCAGGCAGATCACAACCACCTGCAGTTCCAGCTCCAGGGAGACCCAATGCCCTCTAATAGCCTCCAAGGGCTCCTGTGCTGCCATGAACATACCAACACACAGTCACACTTTCATACACATGATAAAAAGTAGAATATTTAAAATAAAGAAAAGAAAAAAAAATTTACCCGCAGGGGAGAAACCGTTATCCTGGCTTTCCCAGGATGAGGTTCATCCTGTGCTGACCCCTGCAATGTTGTGGAACATTAGTTTAAGATGTGTTACATTTGTGTATGCTGCAGAGTGTTTGTTTAATGATGCAAAGATGTGTTGCATTCTTTTCTGTTGCATTTGTTTAACTCTGTAAAGCTGTGTTACTTTGCCTGTCTGATTGATCTAATAAAGACCTGCATAGCCAATAGCTAGGCAGGAAGAAGGATAGGTGGGGCTGCCAGATAGGGAGAATAAACAGAAGAAGAGGAAGAGGAAGGAGAAGAAGAGCAGAGAGGGAAGAATGAGAAGGAAGGAGAGAGGGTGCCAGGGACCAGTCACCTAGCCACACTTACAGCCACACAGTAAGAAGAAAAGAAAGGAATAGAGAAAGGTAAAAGCCCAGAGGCAAAAGGTAGATAGGTAATTTAAGTTAAGAAAAGCTGGCTAGAAATAGGCTAAAGCTGGGCACTCATAAGTAAGAATAGGTCTCTGTGCATTTATTTGGGAGCTGGATGGTGGGCTCCCAAAGATCAAGGAGTGGAAAAAAATTATGCTGCAGCTTTCCCAAATGTAGGGAGATTCAGCTGCATAATTGTGTAGTGGGGGACCGCATTTGCCACCTCCCCAGAAATAAAAGGAAAAAATAGATTCCCATTAACGTCTGGCTAAAACATGACAATGATACCTTTTTATAGTTTGTAGCTAAATTCGGATGAAAGTCAAAGAAATTATCCAAGGTCCCCTGCAAAGGCAGAGCTATAAAGAGCAGTGTGAGTGTATGAACCCTACAGCTGTGCTTGGGGAGGCGTGGTTCTAGCTTTGGGAGACAGAGGGCCTCAGTTACATCTGCAAGCAGCTGAGAAATGGAAAGCCCCTGCCTGATACAAGAATCCCCGAAGGACTGTCCCTGTGCGAGAGACTGAGCCAATAGAAATCACCAGTCTGCATTCTAACCGGAAGAAAAATGGCTTTCCTAGGGACAGGTAACCTGGACCCACCTTCCAAGGTAGCTGAGGTTTGGCTTGCATGGCTGGTGTTGTTCAGACAAGCCAAGAACCCAGTGTAGAAGGGGCTGGTGATGTGACTCATGGATAGGCTGCTTACCTCACATGCTCTAGGTTTAACTTGGAGAGACAGAAAGAACCAAAGAGAGAGGGACGGAGAGAAATGGAGAGACAGAGACAGACAGAAAGAATATGGGAATTTTGAATTTAGTATAGTTACATACACACATAATCCCTGAACCCAGTAATTGGGAGGTGAAGGCAGAAGGATCAAGAATTCAAATCCAGCCTCAACTACATAGAAAATTTGAGGCCAGTCCCAGCTGCCTGAGACCCATCTTAAACATCTTAAATACTAAAGTCAATTGTGTTGAGCGCTGCCAAACTGATAGTGTGCCCTTGGGCACTTTAAACCAGACTAACCAGTTTTTCCCTAAAGAAAAACTGAGATTCAGGGGTTTTGTTTTGTTTTGGTCCAGTATTATGCCCCATTTCTTCCTCTTTGGAATGGTACTATATATTCTGTGCCATTTTATGTTGGAAGTATGTGATTTGCTTTTTGATTTTGATTTTACAGGGAGTTCCAGTTAAGAGATTGCCATGAGTCTCAGAAGAGACTTAGGACTTAGAAACCGTGTTGGGACTTACAGACCATGGGGACCTTTGAAGTTGGACTGAATGTGTTTTTGGTAGGGTGACTCCTGCAGAGCTGCCCCTGGTTTGATTCCCGAGTGTTAGCACCTAGCTTTGATCTACCTTTTGTGTCTGCTACCTTTTGGGTCCAGTACCTTTTGCAAACCCTCTGTGTCTTCTTCCTATACCCCATACAACATTTGTGCATTCTGATATGGCTACAGGCCTGTGGGGCCAGGAAGTGGAATGTGGTGGTTGGAATAAGAATACCCCCATAGGCTCATAGATTGGAATTCTTGGTCACCAGGGAGAGAGATCCTTGTTGGGTGGGTGTTACTGGGAGTGGGCTTTGAGGATTCAGAAGCCCAGGCCAGGCCCAGTGGTTCTCTCTTTCTTCCTGCGGCCTGTTGATCAGGATGTAGAACTTTTGGCTCCTTCTCCAGCACCTCCAGCACCATATCTGTCGGACCATATCTGCCTGATGCTCCCTGTCTTGAGGACAATGAATTAAACCTCTGAACTGTAAGCCAGCTCCAAAACCAGACCAAAATTCACCTGGGTAAACTCCAAACTCTGTATCTCCATGTCTGATGTCAAAACACTCTTCAGGTCTCCCACTCCTTTCAGCTTTGTTGAATACAACACACTTCTCTCTCTTGGGCTGGCTCTACTCCCTGTTAGTAGCTTTCCTTGGCAGGTATCCCATGGCTCTGGATCTCCAAAATCTTGGGGTCTCCAAGGCAATCCGGGTTTTACCTTCATACAAAGGACTCTCTGGGCAGGGACACCCCACCATACACCTGGCCTCAGCAGCTTTTCTTACCCCAACAGAGTGAGATTCCATAACCCCTTTCTTGTACCCTTGACTCTAAAGCTGAAACCATGTGGCCGAAGTTGTCAAATTCTTCTGTTTGTTGGGGCTAGAACATGGCGCCATTCAATTACATCTTCACCAGCTTTCTGTTTTCAATGGTTTCCTTCACTGCCTAAGCTTAGGTGTTCTGGAACTCACTCTATAAACCTGGCTGGCCATGAACTCAGAGATCCTCCTGCCTGTGCTTCCCAAGTACTGGGATTAAAGTTGTGTGCCACCAGAACTCACCCTGGTGGTGAAGACAGGAGAGAGCTGGCCAGATGGCCAGCCATGCAACTACCCAGGCCCAGAACCAGGATTAAGTGTTGGCCCACCCCAGCACACACTTCGTCAGTGATCTGTTGGAGCATTGGGGGAGGGAGATCCTGTGAACCCAGGGTTACAGGCTCTCCATTACCCAGAGCATCAACGGGATGTCCAGGAAGAGTCCCAGTGAGGGCCTAGTGTCAACAGTGTAGCAGAGAACAGGGATTTTGAACCAAACCAATGAATTATTCTTTTCAGTGAACACCAGCATGTAAAGATGTATGGATAAAGAGGTGTACTGTGTGACTCACTGTGTCACACACAGCTTCTATGACAAGATTTTCCCTTCCTTACTCTTTTTTTCCTTAAATTTTATTTTGTTTTATATTGGGGGGAGGTTGCAGAAGCAAAGGGTGGATGCAAGGAGACAGGAGATGGGCAGGATCAGGACATATGATGTGAAAGATTTATTAAATTATTATAAATAAAATAAATAATAAATAAAGGTGTGTGCCACTACACCTGGCCCTAAGCTTTTGTTTGTTTTTGTTTGTGTGGTTTTTTTGTTTTTCCAGATAAGATTTCTCTGTGTAGCTCTGACTGTCCTGGAACTTGCTCTGTAGAACAGGCTGGCCTCAAACTCAGACATCTGCCTGCCACTGCCTCCTAAGTGCTGAGATTAAAGACGTGTGTCACCACCACCCGGCTTACTTCCTTTTCACAGGTTGGAAGTCCTGCACTGAGCCCACCAGTCCCTTTTTCCACTTAGTGTCAGGCTTTTCTTTGAATGTTTTATCTCTTTGCGCACTGGACTCAGCTCCATTACACTTCAGGTGTCTCTTTGCTCTTCAAACTGTACAGTTTGTATTTTTGCTTGCTCAGCTTGCTCCTTTTCATTACAGATCTGCACAAAACTCGCCCTGTGACACAGTCAGTACCAGACTGCTTTGCAATCTCTGTCAACACTATTAATCCAAAATCCTTCAATTCTGCCTCAGGCAGACTTTTTAGACTAGGGCAAAAGACAGTCACATTATTTTTCTTTTTTTGTTTGTTTGTTTGTTTGTTTTTGTTTTTCGAGACAGGGTTTCTCTGTGGCTTTGGAGCCTACCCTGGAACTAGCTCTTGTAGACCAGGCTGGTCTCGAACTCACAAAGATCCGCCTGCCTCTGCCTCTGCTAGGATTAAAGGCATGTGCCACCACCACCTGGCGACAGTCACATTCTTTATCAAAATAACATGAAAATAATCTCCAGGCCACTTAACAACATTCTCCCCTTTGAACCCTCAGGAGCTGGGCCATCACAATCTACACTGCTCTCAGCACTGTCTCCTATGTTTCTACTGGGATGGCCCATTAAGTCCCAGTGTTCAGCTGCTTCCCTAATCCAAATGTTCATATTCCAGCAACAAGAAACATGGCCAGGCCTGTCACAGCTACCAACTTCTATCTTAGCCTTCTATTGCTGTGCAGAGGCACCACGACCATGGCAGCTCTTATAAAGAAAAGCATTTAATTGGAGCTGGCTTATGGTATTTCAGAGATTTAGTGTAGCGCATGCTAGCCTTGATTTCTCATCCTCCTGCCTCAGCCTCTCAAGTGCTGAGTTAACAGCATGCACCACACATTGAGCCTGTCAATTACTTCCGCGAGAGTGAAGCAAGGCTGGAGAGATGTTTTGGTGGGTATGAGCACTTGGTGTTCTTGCAGAGGACCAGGGCTCAGTTTCCAGCACCCACGTGGTGGTTCACAGCCATCTATAACTCCAGTACCAGAGCATTCGAGTCTCTCCTCTGGTCTCCACAGGCACCAGGCATGCATACAGTGCACAGACATTTGTGCAAGCAAAACACTAGGGCACATAAAATAAACCTAAAAAAAACTTAAGAAATCAAAGTAGATAATCTTGGCAGCAAAGAAGCCATCTCCTGGGACTATGGTGTCCTGGAGATAGTGGTTTAAGATGGAGTTGGGGGGCAGTCAAGATGTAGCCCAGACTAGCTTCAACTCACAACAATCCTCGTGCCCCGCTGCCAACTCCTTGAATTGTAAGCACGAGTCACCACACCTGGTGGAGATTTACTTTTTGTTGGGTCCCAGGGATGTGCGAATAAGGGGAACAGACCACCAAAGTCTATCAACCAGAAGCAAACTTTAGTCCAGGCACCGCAGGGCAAGAAGACTTTCAGCTCGCTGGGTCACAGCGCTTCGGGCTTCTGACCCTGTGACAGTGGGAGGAGGCTTCGAGCTTCTTACAGTGAAAACCAAGCACAAGGGAGTGGGCCAAAAGACAGTTTACAATCATGAGGTTAGGCTTTGGGGAAATTAAAGGAATTTTTATAATCTTGAGTTTAAGCCTAGAGTCACACTACATTTTAAGATTTACAGTTTTTTATTATAGGGTGTTAGTTCAAGATATTAAAGATATATATAATAAATATTAATACTACATATATGCTAGATATATAAAGATATATACTTAATATGAAGCATATATATCTTTACATATATAGTATATATGACAGATAGATATACTCTGTGTGTGTGTGTGTGTGTGCGCGGGTGTGTGTGTGTGTGCGGGTGTGGGTGTGTGTGCACGTGTGCGTGTGTGTGCGGGGGTGGGTGTGTGTGCGCGTGTGCATGTGTGTGTGTGAGACTATCTTGATACAGCTGCATTCCCCTTAGCAGAGGCAGCAGCTGAAGGAATGTAAGCCGAAGGTTAACCTTTGTTAGCAGTGACTGTCGGCTATAAGGCAGGGAGCAATTGTTAAAAGTTACCCTTTGTCCACAGAGGCTGCCAGCTCCAGTTCCCCCAGATTATGAGCATAGGCTTACAATGTCTATATTTCTGGGCTGTTTACTTTTGAGATAAAAGCAGTAGATATTGTTGATCAGCTGGACATGAGAAGAAAGGGGTAAGGAAGGATCCTGGAAGCCTCCTGGGACTTTGTAGGGGCTAGGTTTATGTCAACTTGACACAAGCCAGAGTTATGTTGGAAGAGAGACTCCCCCAACTGAGAAAATATTCCCACAAGACCGGCTTGTGTGCATTTTCTTGATTGATAATTGATGAGGCAAGGCCCAGCTTATTGTGGGCAGTGCCCCCCTGGGCTGGTGGTTCTGGGTTCTATAAGAAAGCCGGCTAAGCAAGCCATGGAGAGCAAGCCCTCCATGGGCCCTCATCAGCTCCTGCCTCCAGGTTCCTCCAGCCGTGGACTAGGATGTGGAAGTAGAAAAGAAATGAAGTTTTCCTCCCCATGTTTCTCTTGTTCGTGGTGTTTCATCACAGCAATAGAAACTACAAGACAGAGGTAAGGAAGGGAGCCATTGTTCAAAGGTAACCTTTGTCCACCGTGAGACATCCCAAGAACATGAAAGACAAAGTATGGATCTGTGGTAAAACTTAGATACTTTCACATGGGAATCCATTTATCCCCCAAATACTAAGCTCTGACTATATACCAGGTACAGTAAACAAGACAGGAGGAAATCTTCCCTGGTGAGAATTGTGCTGTAATACAGAAGTCAATAAACAAGCAAAACACATAACATTTTAAAGATTGATAAATGCCATGTCAAAAAAACAAAGTAGAATGGTTGCAGTGCTATCAAGGTCCCAGCTATCAAGAAGGCTGAGGCTGGAGCATCACAAGTTCAAGGCCGACCAGGGAAGCCTCAAAAGAGCCTGCCTCAAGTAAAACATAAGATGAAACATAATGCAGTTCAGTGGGAAGATACTTGCCTAGAGTTTGTGAGGCCCTGGGTTCAATAGTCAGGCATAGTGGCACGTGCTCCAAGTGAGTAAGGCATGCCTGGTAAGACAAGTAGGGGCTACTCAGGGGTAAGTCACCATTGTGTGCATATGATGTTTATGGGATCTTGGTGGCCCTTGAGTACATCTCTAAAGGTTGCTAAGAAACCACTTCCTTTTCCTCTGACTTTAACTAAGGAGTATAATTTGTATGGAGGTTAAAAGTTAAGAGGTTTTCTCAGTAAACAAAGTGGTAAGGTGGATTGATGGGCAGCAGCATATAGGTCTAAGAGGAAGAAGTGCCAGGACAAGAAGGTCATACATCATTTTAACCCTAAGTAAGCCTTGTGTAGTTACTGTCATTGCTATCTTTGATGGTGGGATCGTGACAAACGCATCATCTGTCCCTATATGGAAGCAACTTATTTCTTGCCTTCGAACAGATGTCTTTTGGAAAACACAGATTGTCTGCAGTCATTAGATCCCTCAGTGGAGTCTGAAGTCCCCACTGTTCTCAGGATTAAAGCAGATGGGGAACCTCCTTCCTTCCCCAGCCTGTTCCCCGTATGTCACCATCAACCCCTGCCTTTCTATCCTGCCTCAGCTTCTCCCTAGGGAAACTAGGAAGCACTAAGGTTTTGAGCAGAGGAAGGCATGATCTATACTTGAATCTGGGTATGGGAAAGCACACCTGTGATCCCTGTGCTTGGGATTGCTGCAAATTCAAAGGCCAGGCCAGTGAGACCTGGAAAGTGAACTGTCTACAAATGAGGCTCACTCCTGCTGCTGTGTGGCCATAAAGGGAGTGTGAAGCCTCTGGCCTCCCTGCAAAGTGACTGTGACTCTGACAGTGATAATGATCGAGATGGCAGAAATAAGGGGCTGACTCCACAGCACGTGAAGACTTACTGGCAAGACCTGAAGACAGACTCTCTAGGGACGTGAGATAGGAAAAGGAGCCGGAGGCGCTCAAGCTCTCCAGGCTCAGCAGTAGGGAGAAGGGAGTTGGTGCAGAGGTGGAGAGCCATCCGGAGTGTGGATTTACACATGATCACTTTGAAATGCCTTTAGACAAGACCCTCTTTCTGCTTGCTCTGTGTTCTAATCCCTTGGCAAACCCATCCATGTTCAACACTTAGGTTACAATCTTCTTGATTGTCCCCTTGTTTGGATCTGGAGTCAACTAAGACACACGCCTCTGGATGAGGCTGAGGGTAATTCCTAGAATGATTGACTGTGAAGGGAAGGTTCTCAGCAGAGCAGGCAGCACCTTCCACTGGTGAGTGCATCTACTCTATAGCTGCTGTTGTTACTGCTACCCTTCCCTGACATCAGAGCCTAGCTTCTGGGCCTGGAAAACTAGCACAGAGGTTAAGAGCATTGACTGCTGTTTCAGAGGATCTAGGTTTGACTGATTCCCAGAGCATATATGGTGGCCCATCAGTATCTGTGACTCCACTTCGGGAGTAAGAGGGCTGTGGTAGTTTGAACATAATTGGCCACCATAAATTCATAGGGAGTGGCACTATTGGTAGATGTGGCCTTGTTGAAATAGGCGTGGCCTTGTTGAAGGAAGTGTGTCACTTGGAGGAAGGCTTTGAGGTCTCTTTTGCTCAAGTTTGCTCAGTGTCATAGTCTACTTCCTGCTGCCTTCTGAACAAGATGTAGCCAGCACCATATCTGCCTGCTTGCAGTCATGGTTCCTGCCATGATGATAATGGACTGAACCTCTGAACTGTAAGCTGCCATCAGAATTAAATGTTTTCCTTTATAGGAGTTGCCATGGCCATGGTGTCTCCTCACAGCAATAGAAACTGTAACTAAGACAAGGACTGACAAATGCTCTTTCCTTCTGGGACATTGCACTTGGTTGTGCACAGACACACATGTAGGCAAAACACTCATACACATAAAATGTTTAAAAAGCAAAACGGACTCAGCTTCCAGCTTCTTTGGGGGAGAAAAGGGGCTTGACATATGCTATGTAGTCCTGGATGTTCTAGAGCTTGCTATGTAAATGACACTGTTGAGGCCCCTGGAGCTAGAATGATAAGTCACCCAGTATGGGCAATCTGGAACTGAAGTCAGGCCCTCTGGAAGAGCAAGCAGCTCCTGCTCTCAACCACTGAGCCATCTCTCAAGCCTACAGTCCAGCTCCTTCAGGCTTCAGTGTGGACTGAAGACCAGTAGCTCTCCAGCAATCTCTGGCCCTTATGTACCAGAACGGGACTGCAGAGACATCAGCCCTGTGACTGAGCAGCTAGTGAGTTCTAAGCCTCTCCAGCACACAGATAACCATTGCCAGACTACCCAGCCCATAGGAGGGAAGACATCTAGTTAGTCCTCTTTGTACCTTCAACTCCTCTGTATTAGACCCTAATACACCCTAAACATTTCTGACTCCCGAGCTACCAATCCAGCCCGTCCCTCCGAACTCCAGGTGTAAATGAACATCACCATGTGTCCAAACTAGACTTCCAATATTCACACACCCTCCTCTCCACCAAAGGAAAACATCCGGGCCTCTTCCAAGTTGTCTGTCAGCACTCCGCACCACCGTTCTGGTTCCCAAACATCTCCCCTCCCACCCCCAGTCCCGTCAGACCCATCCCATCTCAAGGCCACTTCACGTTGTCACTGGCAAATCTGTCCCTTCTTACATCATCCACCTGTCCCACTTCTGCAAGGACACTCTCCACATCAAGGATACTCCAGGCTATTTTGTTAGAAATGCCCTCAGGATCTATCTCAATGTGTAATTCCCCAGGTGTGTGTATGATCATGTGTCTCCTTTCTGTCTTTTTCACTGGAGCTGTGAGTCCCATAAAAACAGACAATGCCTCCATATGCTCTTTTCTGGGGGACCCCCCGTAAGCCTGGCACAAAATAGGTACCATATTCTTTTTTGCTTTTGGCTTGTGGACATATGACTTGTATCTATATGTCTATGTACACCCTGATTGTGTGTGTGTGCACATGTGCCAGAGATTGGTGCTGGGTGTCATCCGCAATTGCTCTTTACCTTTTTTTTTTTTTTTTTTGAGGTCTCTTCTGAACCTGCGCCTCACCGAATCAGCCTAGACAGCAAGCACTCGGCACCCTGCTGTCTGCTTCCCCAGCACTGGGATTACATGTACACCACCTTCCCTGTTTGAATTTGTGTGTTTGTTCTTATATTCATGGGTACTGGGAATGGAATTTCCGTCCTCATGCTCCTACAGCAGACACTGAGCTATCGCCTCAGCTCAAGGTCACCACTTGTCCTGCAGAGAACCACCTGTAGAGAACACGCTTGGTTCTCCACTGTGTTGGCGCCCAACTATAGACAATTGTTCCTGGCCTCTGCTCAATCCACAGAGTTAGTAAAGGAAGGAACCTGAGCAGCAGATCTTTTGGCCATGAGCAGCAAATCCTTGGGAAGTCACATGGTGTCCTGAGCCTTCGTGTCTCCTACTGTGAGATGTGGCACTGATTCCTGCCCCACAGGGCTACCAGAAGGAGCAAATGTTTAATGCTGGGTAACAGAAAGGGTTGTAGTTTTTCAAAGGGGATTTTTCTAGGAATCGAAATGGCAAACAAAAGCTGATGTAAGAGGCTAGGGAGATGGCTTGGCTATCATGCACACTCACTTGCTGTCTTGCAGAGGATCCAGGTTAGGTTGCCAGCACCAGGTGCTAGCTCACAGCCATCTGTAACTCTAGTTCCACGGCATCTGACATCATCTTCTGGACTCCACGGCACTGGGCACACAGATTGTGCACATACACAGAGGCAGGCAAGACTCTGATAGACATCCAAGTAAACAAATAAACTTAATTTTTAAGGCTGGCATAAGGTTTTTAGGTATTTTGCCTCATGCCACACAATATTCTAGGTTTTAAAGAATGACGAGTCAAGCCTCTGATGGCTTCAACAGACATAATTCATAATTCACCAACTTCAGTCCTAGGTGGTATGGACACTTAGGTGGGGCAGCAGAAGGGCTGGGGAAGTCAGCTCGCTGCTGGTCCTCTGGCCTGCTCAGATTATATTAGCAGCCCTTTCCCAACCCACATGTTCCAAGGAGCCCTAAATCCTGCCAAGTGGCCTGACCTTGTCTTAGCTGTATTTGCCCCTCTGGGACCTCTCTGGTTCAAGCCCTAAGGCGAAACCCAGTCAGCCATTGAAGTTTCTGACCGCTACAAAAATACAGCATCCTCCCGTAACTCTAGATTTGAACTTAGACCCTCTAACTATGGGCTTCGAAAGGCTTGGTAATTGTGAGCATGGTAACCCACAATTACAGCCCCAACCCTCAAGAGTCTGAGGATTTAAGGCCAACCTGAGCTGGAATGAGATCCTATGTCAAAAAAGACATCAAGACAGGAGCAGAGAGCCGGGCGGTGGTGGCGCACACCTTTAATCCCAGCACTCGGGAAGCAGAGACAGGCGGATCTTTGTGAGTTTGAGACCAGCCTGGTCTACAAGAGCTAGTTCCAGGATAGGCTCCAAAGCCACAGAG